>JADEYB020000032.1:650293-717396 GCA_015832495.2 Alces alces | reverse complement strand
GATCTCCTTGCAGTCCAAGGGACTCTCAAGAGTCTTCTCCAACACCACAGTTCAAAAGCATCAATTCTTCGGTGCCCAGCTTTCTTTATAGTCCCACTGTTATATATACACGTGACCATTGGAAAACCCATAGCCTTGACTAGATGTTGGCAAAGTAATGTCTCTGCTTTTTAATATGCTGTTTAGGCTGGTCATAACTTTTCTTTCAAGGAGTAAGCATCTTTTAATTTCATGGCTGCAGTCACCATCTGCAGTGATTTTGGAGACCAAGAAAATAAAGTCAGTCACTGTTTCCATTGTTTCCTCATCTATTTGCCATGAAGTGATGGGACCAGATGCCATGATGTTAGTTTTCTGAATGTTGAGTTTTAAGCCAACTTTTTCACTCCCTTCTTTCACTTTCATCAAGAGGCTCTTTAGTTCTTCCCCTTCTGCCATAGGGTGGTGTCATCTGCATATCAGAGGTTATTGATATTTCTCCCAGCAATCTTGATTCCAGCTTGTGCTTCATCCAGCCCGGCATTTCGCATGATGTACTCTGCACATAAGTTAAACAAGCAGGGTGACAATATACAGCCTTGATGTACTCCTTTCTCAATTTAGAACCAGTCCGTTGTTCTATCACCTCCACTAACACCAATGCATATTATAACTAAAACAGTAAAAGTTAAGGATAAAGAGAAAATCCTAAAAGCAGCAAGAGAAAAACAACTTGTTATATGCAAGGGAACCCCCATGAAGTTATCAGCAGGTTTTTTAGCAGAAACTTTGCAGGCCAGAACGGAATGGCGTGACATATTCAAAGTGCTAAAAGGAAACAACTTCCAACCAAGAATTCTCTAGCAGGCAAGGTTATCATTCCTTGTGCATGCATCAGAAGAATTAATCTTGTTAAAATGTTCATACCACTGCAAGGGGTTTCCAAGGTGGCTTAGTGGTTAAAGAAACTGCCTGCCAATGCAGGAGGCTCAGGAGATGTCAGCTTGATCCCTGGGATGGGAAGATCCCTGGGAGGAGGAAATGGCAACCCACTCCAGGATTCTTGCCTAGAGAATTCCATCGGCAGAGGAGCCTGCGGGCCCCGGTCCACAGGGTCACAAAGAGTCAGATACGACTGACCACACATGCAGGAACAGTTATAAAACATAAAAACAGACACACAGATCAATGGGACAAAACTAAGAGTTTGTACGGTCAAGTAATCTACAATAAAGGAGCTAAAAATACATAATGGAGAAAAGACAGTCTCTTCAGTAAATGGTGTCAGGAAAACTGAACAGCCACATGTAAAAGAATGAAACTATACTACAGCCTTACACCACACACAAAAATTAACTTCAAATGGATTAAAGACTTGAATGTTAAGACCTGAAACCCTGAAAGTCCTAGAAGAAAACATGCACAGTAACTTCATGACATCCTAGAGATATTTTTGTGGATCTGACACCAAAGGCAAGGGAAACAAATGTAAAAAAATAAACAAACAGAACAATGTCAAACTAAAAACCTTCTGCACAACAAAGAATACCATTATGAAAATGCAAATGCACCCTCCTGAAAGGGAAAAGATATCTGAAAATCATATAACAATAAAGGGTTAATACTCAAGATATAAAAAGAACTCATACAACTCAACAGCAACAACAAGAAACTCCAAACAACCTGATTTTTGAAAATGAGTTGAGGATCTGAATAGTCATTTTTCCAAGGAAGATGTACAGATGACCAACAAGCACATGAAAAGAAGCCTGGCATCACTAATCATCAGAGAAATGGACATCAAAGCCAGACTGGGGTGTCACCTCATGCCTGTTAGAATAGCTGTTATTGAAAAGAAAAATAAAGGTTGGGCAGAATTTGGAGAGCAGGAAACCCTCGTGGGCTACTGGTGGGAATGTCAATCAATGCAGCCACTTTAGTAAAGAGTATGGAGGCTCCTCAAGAAACTAAAGAAAAAGACTACCATATAATCCAGCAATTCCACACTTGGGTATTTATCCCACAGCAAGCAAAAACACTAATTCAAAAAACATATATAACATGCAGCCCATGTTCAGCATTGTTTACAACAGCCGAGATATGGAAGCAACGAAAGTGTCTATCAACAGATGAATGGATAAAAATAAAGATGTGGTGTGTGTATGCCACAGCACATCTTTATCCATTATCTATATAATGGAATAGTACTCAGTCATGAAAAAAGAATGAAATTCTGCCATTTGCTGCAACATGGATGGACCTAGAGGGTATTAAGGTGGTAAAACAAGTCGGGCGGAAATAGGATTTCACTCTTATGTGGAATCCAAAACAAACAAAATTAAACAAAAACTCGTAGATACACCAAACAGATCAGTGACTACCAGAGGAGAGGGGTGGGGAGCACGAAATGAGTCTAGAGGTGAGCTGCATGCCGATGGATGGCAGTTAGGCCTCTGGGGCGATGACTCTGCAGCGCACACAGGTTTCAAACTAAAATGTGTGCCTGAAACTTTCAGATATTTTTTAAAAAATGATGGAAGGAGAGAAAGGAGGGAGGAGGAAGCTTCTGTAGTTTAAAGGGGGCTTAACAGGTACATCCACCTATTCAATGAGCCTTCTTCAGATCTGACTTCAAAGAACCAACTGTAAAGAAAATTTTCAACTGAAACATTTAAGCACGGATTAGCTGTTTGGTGATATGAAGACATGAGCATCAACTTTAGCACGTGATAAAGCTACTCGGTGAGGTCTATTCTAGCCGCGTCTCTGGGCAATGCAGTGCGGAGCGTGACAGAGGAAACCTGACGCGGGCGTGCAGGGGAGGGAGGTCACAGAAGCAGCGAGAGGAGCCGGGAGCTGCTTGTCGGGGCCCAGCGGCGCGTGTGGGGGCGCCCGTCCTACAAGGCTCTCTGCTTGTTCTGTGACGGACATGTTAGTGCCTCCCTTTAGAGCGCACGGTGCGGCCGGGGAGACAACATATATAAAAAGATAGCCGACACTGCAGCTTAGCACAGGAAAAACCACAACCCAAAGACGCCGTCAGTAAGGGTCACGGGAGAGAGAAGCATCTCCGCGGGTGTTCCGCAAGCCCCGCACCTCGCGGCGTGCGGAGCGGGGAGGGGCCGGTGATGGGGGAGGGAGCTGGCCCCGGGGCGGGGACGCCCGGAGCCGGCCACCTGCCGCCTCAGGCGGCGTTTCCCTCTTCCCGTTTCCCACATCCGGGGCAGAGGCAGTCGGCGAACTGCGTTAAGCTGGGGGCGGTGAGGGAGGAGCCAGAGAAGGGGCGCTCGGACGCCACCCGCGGCGGCGGGGTGGGCACACACGGCAGGGACGCGGCGTCAGCGCCGTGGAGAGGGGCAGGGCTCCGCACACAGGCCTCTGCCTGCGCCTCGCCGGGCCGGCGGACAGCGGTGATGGGTGCTGAGCGGGGCCGGGTCAGGAAGCACAGCGGCCGCGGAGACCGCCGACGGCTGGATAACGACGGGCAGCGGGAGGCAGCAAGGCCGGCCAGAGGGGCTCTGGGGGAGCCTGCGGTTTAGAGCGGGCGCAGCCCCGGGGAGGGGAACGCGCAGGCCGCCCGCCGGGGCCACCTGAGCCCGGTGCGCCCTCCTCCCCGAGACGGGAGCAGCGCATGGCCATCCACCCTTCCCCACAGTCACAGCTCTGCACCCTGTCCAGCTGGACAAAGGGGGCTGAGGAGAGAGCCACCAGCTGGAGGGCACAACGTGGGCAATGGGGGAAGCACAGCGGCTTCAGTCGCGCCTCTGCTCACAGGGGAGCGCTAACCGGAACAGGTTGGCAGTCCGCGTTTTTTTTAATCTGCTACCTGCTAGATGTTATGATTTGCATATCTTCAAAGGAGAAGTCAGGTTGATCACAATCTCACTGTACATTTTACAGGCTCAGGGAAAGCCTGCTAGTAGAGATGAGGACCCTGGGCGTCGTGGAGACCAGGCCTGGCCAGCGGGCATCCGTCCCCAAGCGATGACCGCCGCAGGGCTGACTCACACCAGGGTGCTGGGGTGTGGCTTGGGGGTCGGTCACTTCACAGGCCCAAGTTCCCTCACAGCAACTAGGAGGGCACTCATTTTAGGCTGGGGTCTCCCGGGGACCCGCAATTCTCACAGACCAAGGAGCTGGGCGTGAGCTAGCCCACGGGAGTGGGGATGCGTGTGGAACTGTGAAGCCCCTTCATAGTCCACCCTGCAGACTCCACGTGGGCCCCATGGGCCTGTGGCCCTCCCCCCAGCATCTTCATCAACAAGGCCGGAAACAGGCTGTCCCGGCAGGGGAGCTAAACACAGAGACCCCCCCCCCCAAGCCTGACACCCCTTCCCCACAGGACCAGCCTGGCCACTTCCCCACACCCCGCCCCTCTGTAAGGGGGAGCCCAGGGAAGGGGAAGAGACCCTCGAAGGCCCAGCCCAGGCGGGTGCCAGAGAAAGACTGGAGCCTCCGAAAAGGCCCAGGGTGCTTACCATCGTCTGTGACCGGGGCGTCCCTGGGGTCCGCAGGCGAAGGCCATCTCTGGGGGGCTGCCGGCGCCGACAGGACCCGGGCCGCTCTCCAAGGCGCGCGCACAAGGCCGCGCGGCTCGGGGTCTCCGTTCCTGGCGGGCGTGGCGGCCTTCCGGGCTGCGTAGGCGCCCAGCGCAGCCACCAGACGCTGCCTGTCCACCCCGCCGGCCACTTTGGGGCTGAGCTCGTCTGGCTGGAGCCGGTGGAGCGTGCGCAGGGGGCGGCCCCCCGTGAAGTCGGCGCGCGCTGCGGGAGGGTAGGTCAGAGCGGACGTCTGGGCCACGAAGGTCAGCACGCTGTCAGCCAGGGGGTCCTCACCCTGCAGGGGCGGGGGACAAACAGCGGGTGAGCGCCCATCGTCAGCTACGCCCCGAAGTGGCCCCCGGGTCTGGGTCGAAGGCACGTCCCAACACCAGGCACCCCAAAGGCGCAGCTGGCGCACTCCAGGTTCGCCTCCACCGATGGGTGGGCGCGTCCGCGTTCCTCCCGCAGTCTTTCCACAGCAGGTTTACTGAAGCACAGCCCTCACGCCGCGAACCTCGGCCCATCTATCCTCAGTGCCCCCACCGAGCGCGCGGACACCACCCGTCTGCCGCCCGGACACCTGCACCCCTGCCGGTTCCCCTCCCGCAGGCAGCGGCTCATCCGCGTCCTTCTCCCGCTGTGCCTGTCCCTTCGGACTCTCCCTGCAGGGCGGCCCCGCGCAGCATTGGGTGTCTGCTTCTTGCAAGGAGCGGGCTTCCCTTGTGGCTCAGCTGGTAAAGAATCTGCCTGAAATGCGGGAGACCTGGGTTCCATCCCTGGGTTGGGAAGATCCCCTGGAGAAGGCAAAGGCTACCCACTCCAGTACTCTGGCCTGGAGAATTTCATGAACTGTGTAGTCCGTGGGGTCGCAGAGAGCCGGACATGACTGAGCGACTATCACTTCACTTCACTTCTCGCCCCGAGCATGCCGACCCCAAGGTGTGTCACCAGGCAGCGGTAGGTGCCACGCTCCCTTGTACCCCTGAAGTCCGCTCTGAGGACAGAGGACGCGCTTGTGTTTTTGTTCATCAGCTGGGGAACTTTTGGGTTCTTTCCGCTTTGGGGCCGCTGTGAGGAACGCTGCTGCGAACAGCCGTGGACAAGCCTCTGTGGGCTTTCCTTCCTCCTGGCTGGGAGTGGGGCTGGCCGGTGGGTGGCCCTGCACTAACTGTGTGGGAGCCGCGGATCGTGCCCCCGCCGCGGGCGGCACTCACCGTCTTCTGCTGTAGTGACCGCTGTCTGCCTTCGGTGCCGCCCTGAGCGGTGAGGAGGCTCCTGCCGGTCAGGTCTTCGTTTCCCGCCGCGGAGCGATGCTGACCCCTTCTCCGGCACCGTGTTCCGCGGGGAAGGTCTGCCTACACCTCTCCCTGCCCCGGAGTTTGCTGTAGCTCCGCAGAGGGGCTCCCCCGGGCTGCAGCGCCCTGTGTCTGCCGTCTGTTTGCTCGCAGCTCCCTTCACTGGTCACTGAATCCCCTTTTGAATCTGATCCTTCTGACAGTGCTGTCCAGCCGGTGACGCTGCCGGGGCCCCAGGTTTCACACACAGCGCAGATCCAGGCCTTTCCCTGGCCTCCCCTGCCTTCCCTCCTCTCTCGGGACACTCTCCCAGGAGGATGTGGTCTCATCACACTCTGATTTGCCCACAAAACAAGGCCCAGTTTCCTCACCTCAGGGACGCCTGTCAAAACGTTAGAAGTCTGTTTCTGCCTCTGACACGGCGCCATCAAAATTTCATGGACAAACAGTAATTTCCCACCAGGACCTGACTCGGAGCCGCCTTCACGGTGTGCTCCGGGTGTGGTGCCGGGGCCACAAGCTCTCAGAATCTCGGGGTTCCCATTTTCTACGTGCCCCTCCCTCGAGGCACAGTATTGGGCCAGGGGTACGTGCCTGGGGACCTAGCTGAGACGTGCAGCCACCACTGAACTTACGACGGTGGTTCAGACTCCCAAGGCTGCTGTCTGTTCCTATTAATGACACGGGTTCAGCCTGTAGCACAGATTGGGGCGGCGAGCCTGAGTCAGGAGCCTGGGAGCTCTGCCTGCTGCTTTCCTTTCTCACACATGAACTTGGGCCAATCGCTTGATCTTCTGACGCTCGTTCTCCTCTGCTACAGGAGATTGACCATTATCTGTAACATTGCTTTTATGTCTAAAATGATGTAACTGTGCTGTCCTTAGTCACTCAGTCGTGTCTGACTCTTTGTGAGTCTGTGGACTGTAGCCCGCCAGGCTCCTCTGTCCATGGGGATTCTCCGGGCAAGAATACTGGAGGGGGTTGCCCTCCTCCAGGGGATCTTCCTGACTCAGGGATCAAGCCCAGGTCTCCCGCATTGCAGGCGGATTCTTTACTGTCTGAGCCACCAGGGGTGTAATTGTAGTTGTCATCAAAATGTTTAATTCCATCCAAGTGCTGGCTGAAATCAACTGCTTTCCCTTTAGAAGAAGATTCACAAGGGAGAGAAGGAAGGGAGGAGACAAGACACCTCCACAGCAAACAGCCCTCCAGCACTTCTGCACAATCTGCAAGCAAGGCTCAGTCTCAAGTTCAGCTAAACTCCCGCTGAGCAAGGCTGCCTAGGAGCACCTGGGGTCCCAGCATGGGGCTGGATGGCCTCTGAGAGGCTCATCAACCTGCCAGAAGCACCGGCCCTCTAGGTATGAAGGCAGCTTCTGCTCGAAGGGCTTCCGTTACAGTCAGAGAGGGCCCTCCATGGGTGACCGTCAGCCCCGTGAGCTCTGGACGGATGGACCAGGATGAACAGCCTGTGGGGTCCCTGTGTGCTCTGAGCCAAGTTAAGGTGAAGAGAGAGAGGCTTTCACAGAAACGTCAGCTCTCCCAAGTCACGCCGGGTCCCGTGAGAGGCGGCGGGGGCCCTGGTGTCGGGGACCGTGCACCCCGCCCCCCGGGTGCCCAGGCCAGCGTCCTCACGGTCACCCTGTCTGCGGCTTCACGTCCTGACGAGCGAGCAGAGGGTGCTGGCCCCTGGCTCGGACCCCGCTTCTATTCTCGGTGACCTTTGCCCTAATGGGCCATCTAAGTCCAAGTGCAGTGGGGCGGCCACGGCACCCCGCACAGACGTGGAGGGGCTCCCGCTTCCTCGCGGCTCGCTCCCGGCCCGCTCACGCCGGTGATGCCGCTGTTCACCACCTCACCTGCACCTCCTGTAGGCCTCGGACCCGGGCGCAGCCCTGGGGCAGCCACCATGGACTGTGTCCACTCACAGCTCTGCGTCAATAAGATCCTGGGACCGTGCGCAAAGCCCTGATCTGAAGGTGTTTTATGACCTCAGGTTTCCTAAGGTAACGCTGAAGACTTGCTAAGACGGCAGTTGCCCGAACGTGGAGATTAGCGACCGAGAAGCGTGAGAGCTGGCCAGCTTCCAGCACCCGGCACGTGAACCCTTCACACCACGAGCCAGGTCAGTCTGACCTGGGCCTCGCGGGTGCGGGGCAGGCCGCGTGTGTGCTACAGCCGGGAACGGCAGTCAGCACGGCTGAAACGGGCCTGGGACGCTACTCAGCCCACCGTGGTCCACACGAGACACGCAGACAGTTCCCCACACACCCCTCAAGGGTCTGCGGAGGGACCCGGGGACGGGGCGTGCTGGGGAAACCAGCCCCGTCCTGTCAGCACGGTCCTGCGTGGTCTGCATAACTTCCTAACCTCTGTGAGCCCTGCTTTCACCACTCGCAACATTGTGGGGAGGGGAGGCCCGAGTCCTCTTGTTCTTAAAGCAGTATTAGGGAGAGTGTAGGTGCCCAGCTCAGCATGTAGCTCAGAGGAGGCAGTAGATAGATGGTGGCCACCATCAGCGTCTCCAGCATCACCACCGCTGCTGTGCGCTGAGCTCGGACCATGCTCTACATTCTGGGGGAAGAAGGCTGCAAACACGGGCCTGTTTTCAAACAGCTTGCCGACTGCAATGGGAGTCAAATTACAGACCTTAGTAACTATAGTGGAAAGAGTATCAAAGCGGTTTGGTGACAGGCAGTTTGGAAAGCAGTAGTCATCCTGAGCTGGGGGAACCAGGGCCGTTTCCTGGAGCCACAGTGCGCATCGCAGCCCTGCCTGGACGTCTACCCTTGCCCCGAGCCGTGCTGGGGCTGGGGTCCTGGACCCGAAAGTCGGGCGCCTTCCTCCCACGGAAGTCCGCCAGCCCCAGTCCCAGATCGCTCAATTATGAGTTCAGCCTGCCAGAGCCTGCAGGCTCTGAGATGCCACATGCCAGGAGACGCTGAGCGAGGGAGATTTTTGTGTATACACTGGTCACTCATGCTCGTCAGATATTCTCTTGTGCCAAGCATCCAAAACAAATTAGGAAGCCCAAATTGGGCCATCTTTTGACCACATAACAAACATTTCCTCCAGTTTGTCTCACAGCCTGAAGGCAGCGTTGACAAGCACGCTGATCAAGACACACTTGCTGCAGGCGTGACAGCGCGCGGAGCGGCCGGGCTGTCCACAGGCTGCCTAACGAGGCGGCCCCACGGGGCCACAGGCGGCGGCCTCGGAAACCCCACTTCCAGGGCATCCGTGACAGCTGGGGTGCGCTGTGCCTGTGCTGCGGCCGTAGAGGGCGGTGCTGGCCGGGCGTTCCCAGCCTCTCCCTAACACACGGGAGGGCTGTCAGCGCTCCGCGCTCTTCAGGCTCCCAGTGCCCGGCCGCTTCCGCGCTGGAAGCTTGCAGGTGTCATTCTTATGACAGCGCTGTCACCAGGACGGGCGTCCCTGCGTTCGGAGCAGCCTCACGCTGGCCTGTGACCACGGTGCCTGTGACCTCTGCTGCGGTCTGTGCTATCCGTCTCTAGAGCTCACGAAGTCTGAGGTTCAAGGGGTGTTAATTCCAAGCCACAGGGGCGATGATTTCTGCAGGACGTTTACAGCAACGTGAAGCCTGGGTGTTCAGTTCCGGACGTCTGCCTGTGATGCTCCATTAGGTAGCTTGGAACTGGTCTCGGAGACCACGGAGGACAGGAAGCGGGTGCGGTGTCCCGCCCCTGCCCTCCCTCACCTCCGCTCCAGCGCACCCTCCTCCCGCTCCATCCTCCACCGCAGCTGCACCCACAGCCTCAGGCCTGCGGTCAGAAGGCCCAGGGGGTGTTCCGAGGCAGGGAGCGCGAGGCGGGCGGCAGGCAGGAGGACTCGGGAAGATGGTCACAGCGTGGATGGCATTTTCCAAGCGCCAGGGCCAGGCTGGGCTTTGACTTGATGTGTTTCCCTTCTTTCTGAGCCTCTCAGCCACCCTTGTGTAGAGACACAACTACCTTCATTTTGTGGATTAGGAGACAAGCTCTCCGGGGAGGAGGGCCCAAGCTGGGATCCGGCCCCAGGCCTGGCTTCAGGCAGAGCCCCAGGGAAGCAGGCCCAACCTGCAGGCTGCCTGGTGGAAAATGCAGAACTGTGCTCAGCTGGGTCTGAAGGAGGCAACTTGGGGACCTTGCTTTGGCTTAAAAAATAAACATGTGAAAGCGGAACAATACCTCCAGGGCCCGGAGTTTCTGCGCTTTCCACCTAATTACAGTTCTCCTCCCGATGCTTGGTGCTCTTGCCGTCATGTATTTTTCTTCCACATAAGCTAAAAACATCACAGTATGTTTTAATTGTTTTACCTTAAATATCCAATTGTTTTTCTCCAGACACTACATATGTTATCTGGGTTTCTCGTTTGTGGTTACTTGCCAATGTACCATTTCTGGCTCTTTTCTTCCCCTTAGTAGATATTGGTGTCTCTATATCAATTTTCTTTAAGCTAAAGAATGTCTTTCAGCATGTCTGAGGCATGAGTCTTCCAGACACAGATCCTTCCTGCTCGCCCTGCAGTTGTGAACAGTGTAGAATTCAAGCTGACAGGGTTTTGTCCCCTTTCTAGTGGTTCCACTGCTTTCTCGTCTGCTAACAAGATGGGAGACATCATTTTATCAATTTTTGGAAAAACACCAGCCACCATTTCTTTAAATACTTCTGCTTCCTTCTCTTGCTGTCTTTCCCGTCTAGGATTCCGATCACACATGTCAGAGCGCATGACGTCGCGCCCTATGTCTCGCGTGCTGTGTTCCATTCCGCACTCTTTCTGTGTACTTTTTCTTTTATTTTTGACCATGTCTACTGACCTGACTTAACATTCACTGATTCTTCTCTCTACTGTGGCCAGTCTATCATTAAGCTCCTCCAATGAGTTCTTCACGACTGATCTTCTTTTAATTTCCAGCATTTCCACTGGGTTCTTTTTTACTGTTTCCATCTCTCTGCTGCAATTTTCCATTTGTTCATTTATGCTTTTTCATCTTTCCCACTCAATCCTTTAACATACTTACCTTACTTATGAAGATGTCCTTTTCTAGTAATTCAACACCTGAGTCATATCTGGGTCTCTTCCTATCAATTCTTTACTCTCTTGACCAGAGTAACGTTTTGTTGTTCCTTCACGCGTCTCCCAACTTTTGATTGTATGTTGGATCAGTTATACATAATTGGGATTGTATGTTTGATTGTTGCATGAATGAGCAATGGAGACCAAAGCAAATGATATTTAACCTTTCTTCTCTCTGTCCGAGTCCATGGAATCTGTCACTGAAATGGGCGTGGATTTTGTTGCAGAGTCAGTCAGATTGAGTCAGATGCTGAGGGCAGGCTCAGGGCTCAGGTCCAAGCTGGAGTCAGCCTGGAGCGTTGCCTTGTGCTTTGCAGACAGCCGCCAGCTTTCTGAACCTGGAGCTCTCTCTGATTCACAGCCCCACACGACATGTGCAAGAAACTTCTTTTCCTGGCTTTCTGCACCCTACACATCAATCTTTCTCCAGCATGCTGCCTCATCCCCAGCCTTCAAGGGCTGAGGTGTGCTCAGCAAGTCTGGCGCTTCTTGGAAGGACGTCTCTCAGGGCCTGCCCCTTCTCCCAGCTCCCAACTCCTGTCTCGGGCACCCGGTGCTCCGTGCAGCCTGACCCTGGACTCGACACTCACACTAGCCTCCACTGAAAACGGCGCCTTAAAAACCTCGGCTGCATTCTGCCCTGCGTCCCCCCATGGTCCCTGCCTCCAGGGAAGTCTCTGCGTCTCTTCTCCCCTGGAAGGATCTCCTCCCTTTCTGAATGTAGTTCATTCAGGGCTCTTTGTATTCTCAGCTCCCTGGGTTTTTTCCTTTAAGGCTATGGCTCAGTAGCTCACCTGGCTTATTCCTATTGTCAGAGTGGACTGGGGTGGTCTCTTGACATTCTGCCCTTTGAGATAATCCAAACATCTTCAACTGCTGACTTCCAGTTGTTCGTCCAACACCCATCCTCTGGGAAGCCCCTGACCCCACGTGCCCATCCAGCTCAAGTTCAGCCAGTCGTTAGTACTAAAGAACACAATACAACGCGATAAACTCACAGCACTTCTCTGACAATCATGATTGCCAGATATCTGATGACACATACACAGAAAAGATGATTCACAAAGTAATCCACCGGAAATTGGTTGCATCATCAGTGTAGAGAGCTAACGCTTCCAACTGAGATACGTCATCAGCTGACGGGGGAGGGGAGATCGGCCAGCACCACCCAAAGCCCTGCCCAGGTCTGCATGAACGCTTCTCACGCCCAAGTCCACGGCAGCTCATCAGAGATGACGAGGGCTTTCTCCTCAGCTAAACCTTGGACAGAGAGGATAATTTCTAGACTTTTGCACCGTTTTTACATATCGAGAAGCATCTATCTCAGACAGAATAAAAATACCTGAGTCATAAACCAGTGTTGAGAAGCATCTATCTCAACACAGAATAAAAATTCCTGAGCACCGAGCCACCGCGTGCTCATTTTCTGAGCCATCCTTGTGATCACCGTGCCCAAAGAGCCGTGTGGTGAGACAACCACGGAATCCGTTTCCAAACTGGGCGTTTCTGAGAGGGGAGGGCTCGCTGGTCACGGCAAGGAGCAGTGGCAGGACCCCAGGAGCAGCCCCTGGGTGCGCTCATCCCTGGGTGGGAGTTTCAAAGGGCGCAGAAGCCAGGCCTGCTGGCTGGTGGCAGCTGCTGAAGGCGGCTGGACAGGACTGCGGCGTGTCCGCACCCCGTGTCCTGAGACGGAGAGCGGCCTGGGGCACGGGCGTCCTCTCACGGGCAGCCCAGGGCGCGGCCTCAGGAGGAACAACCGGTCCCAGCAGAGAGCGGCGGCTACCCCTCGATGGGGCTGGGCCGCCGTGCGCGGGGCGGGCGCTGAGGCTCTGCGAGAATCCCAGGGTCAAAGCCTGGGCCCCAGAGGCCGGCAGAGCTGAGCCCGCCGGTGCTCCTGGGCGTCGCCATGGCCCCTCGCAGAGGACCAAGGCCCTGGCCGCCGTCATCCCACCCCCTGGTCTCCGGGCGCCCATGGCTCAGTGCCCTCCGGCGACAGCCAGCCACCCGGGCGGGGCCCAGGGGGCGAGGCCGCCCATGCGTCTCCAGTTCTGCTGCCAGAGCTCACGCCACAGAGCGGCCGAAACCGAACGAGAAATGGGCCGACGGGCTCGGGACTGACCGCCGCGGACCGCCTCACCGCCCCGCCGAGCGGGCTGCCGCACCCACCCGGGGCCTGGGCTGAAGACCTCATTCAGCGCCAGCGCCACCTCAGCAGGAAGGCCCGTCCAACTGCTTCGCGGGGAAACTTCACTGTAACGCCTTCCGCTCAGGCTTCTCCGGCGCCTGTCGCTGATGGAGCACTGTGTCCCCGCCCTCCCGTCATGGGAGCTCCGGCGGGTCACTCCTGCCGGCGGCTGGCGCCCACCGCCCAGGCACCCGCCCGGGGGTCCCCACGGTGGAGTCTGGACGCCCACGGCCGGAGCCGAGGCCGGGCTGGTAGACTCGCCAGGCCACTGGAGGGAGCCCCGAACGATTTCTGTTTTACGTTCTCAAATCCCCCACGTCGAGAGCCCGAGGAGCGAGACTGGCTTTCTGCTGGACAGTAGACAGGGTCTGTCCGGTCCGGCGGTGTGGCCTCGCCCCTGGGTGCTGGGCGGGCACAGATCAGATTTTCTTCGTGAGCGGGCCGCGCCCCTGTGAGTCTCTCATGGAGTCAAGCACGCCTCTGAGCATCCAGCAGATGGCTTTCAGACTTGACCTGGCTTCCGTTTTGCCTCTAAAGCAGGGCTGACTGCTTCTAGAAACTACGATGAACTGGGCCCTGGGCTGAGAGATTCCTGTCTCCGTGCTTCATCCTCCCGCTGACGTCCCAACCATCATTGCCCAACATCACGGCAGGACCCTGGAGGGCAGAGAGGGGAGCGGCCTCCCAAGGCCGCACAGCGCCGGCGGAGGAGCCACGGCGTCGGAACCTCGGCCACCTCGTGGGCTGCCCTCCGCCAGCCCCCAGGACAGCGTCATGCGTCGATGCAGCCCCTCGTCGACGAGCGTCTGCTTCACAGAAAATGCAGGGTGGATGGCCTGAGTGTCACATTAAAGTGCACAGTGTGGCGCCCGCTTCAGCAGCACATACGCTGAGACGAACAGAGTCAGGGCAGCTGGGTCAGCGGGGCTCACAGCCTGTGCCTGTGCCCAGGAGCCTGCAGATGGCCATGGGAGGGCCTTTAAACCCTGCTCAGGCGGCTCCCCCAGGAGCAGCAGCTGCGGGCTGGGGTGCTGCCTTCCCTCCCCCCCACCCAGCGCTTGGCCGCCCCGCTCCCCGCACGGCCGCCCTACTCCCCCACCCTAACGCGGCCGCCCTGCTCTCCCCCCACACAGCCATCCCGGACGGCCCGGAGCCCGAAGCCAGGAGGGGTCTGAGAATCACTGGGCTGATGCAGGCCGCTCGGGCTGTGGTACCCAGGGGAACCGAGGCAGCACCCCTCCTCCAGAGCTACCAACAGGGAAGAGCCACCAACCCTGAGGCTGCGGAAAGGGGCGTGTTTGCCACCAACACCCAGCAGAGCTGGTCAGAGGGTCACAGCGTCGGGGGAGCGGCCCAATCCACCCTCATGTCCCGGGCGCAAGGCCTGGGGAGGGCTCGGGGGAGTGATGGGACCAAAGCTCGGGGTGTTCACCCGCCCTCTGGGTGGCCCTGGGTGAGATCCAAGGCCAAGTTTTGCAGGCAGCGGGAGTGCGGCTGTCACACACCCCGCCCTCCCGAGCACGTGCACCTGGGTGCTCCGCCCGCAGTCCCTCCTCGGGACGCGTGAGGGCCCCGGACGCCACCTCTAGGCCCTGCTCCCTCAGGCAAGTCAACAGCTAGCAACACCGCTTTCACCGGCTGTCATAAAAGCACGCCTCCTTTCCCATCTAGAAGCTTACGATGGCTCATGGCTTCTGTAGACTGTTCTTTCCCGTGGGCTTCGAGTCCCGGATCGCTCCGGAGCAGAGTGGCCCCGCTGCAGAAGGAAGCCCCTCCCGAGGCCCTGACAGCTGGTGCAGACGGACAGCTCTCAGGGCACGCAGGAGCGCGGGGTGCACACAGGTCCTCCGGGGGCAGGGGGGTGCCCCGTTCCCCCACCCCTCCCCCCACTCGCCCGGGACACAGCGGGAGAGCCCAGAGGGTCCACAGGCACGGGAAACATCCCGTGTGCGCCCGGAGGACGAAACACCCTGACCACAGGGCGGTGAGGCTCACCGCCCCACCTGCGGCCGAGAGGCTCACCTGGGCGGGCGGCCTGTCCGGCTCCGGCCCCGGGAGCGCGGCGGCCTGGGACAGGGCCTCCAGGTAGGGCAGGTAGCGCTGCAGGGCCTCGGCCAGCGCGCCGCCCTCCAGGCTGAAGCTCCGCTCGTCCGGGACGCTCTGCTCCGAGCTCCTGCGAAGGAGAGGGAGGCGTCAGCCAGTCCTCGGGCACAGTGCCGGCTCTGACCACGGGGCCCACGGTGGGCAGGGGGGCGGCAGGCTCTGTGTGGGCACGCAGGCACCAGGCCAGGCGGCGAGGGCCCGACCCGCCGCTCACACTGCCCACAGCGGGGCCCTCTCTGCACCCCGAGCCTGGTGCCGGGACACAGGGAGACCTGGTGAGCGAACCCCAACTTAACATTCTCAACAGCCGCCCCAGCACTGGGGGCAGAGACAAGCCAGAATGTGGGAGTCAGCCAGGACTTACTAAGTCCAAAGACAACCTCAGTGGCAGAGAGGTTTCCCCGGGCCGGGAGGGGAGAATGGCGAGCCCTGGGTCTGCCGCCCGCCTGCTCTGGGAGCCCGTCTCAGTCAGCGCCCTCCCCTCCCCTCCCCGCTGGGTGCCGAGGAGCAGGCACACGGGGTGAGAGGGTTGTGCTCAGACCGCACATCCTGCCTCCCAGAAGCTGTTACCACAGGGCTCCGCTGGGCATCAGCTTGCTAGTCAGCTGAGCCTAAGGTGGGGACATGACCCTGGGCCCTCCTGGCGCCCCAGTGTGACCAGAAAAGGCAGGCAGCAATCCTGGGAAGCTGCCTGGAGGAAGGGACCTTGTTCTTGTGGGGGTTTTTTGCTCAACGCTCTCTCTAGAACCTGCATGGGGCCTCAGCCACAGTCAACACTGAAAACAATATCCTCTGAACAAATGAGGTTGGAAACACACAGCAGACTCAGGCAATGCTGAGTTAGCACAGAACCCGTGTCCCCACCGCTGACCTCGCAGACGGCACCTCTCCAACGTCACGAAGGGCGGCCCTGTGGCCAGACTCCGCTGTCACTGGGGGTGAGTTTAGGACAACCAACGGCTGCCTGCGGTGAATGGCAGCGATGCAGGTCATGACCTTACTTGGAACAAAATGTCCTGTTTGCTTTTTCTTGAATGAAAATGCATTTTAAAATCATGTAAAACACAGTCCTCAGTCCCTGTCAGACTCGGACAACTGCAGAGGCCGTCTGTGGGCAAAGGAATGGACAGGCCCCCGAGGTGACCACACACGGCTCACCGCGTGCTCTGCGGGAGCTCGGCAGGCGGGTGGCGGTTGTGAGCCACAAACTGTAGACGGTGGTCCTGGCGGTCTCTCTGAGCTACTAAATGCGCTTGACGCTCACACAACTAAACGCTGGGTTTCACCTGTGTGTGGTTTCACATGAGTTGTCGGAAGTGCCCTAGAAGCTGGCGGAGGCTAGCCCAGCCCCCAGCAGAGGCAGCGCTCCCAGCCGGGCCGAGGGTGAGTGCGCGTCCGCTGGCTGGCTCGTGTTTGCAGAGACACGGCTTTTCAGGAACAGCTGGATTTTCACATTTACTTACAAATGCATCAAGTACGGTAAAAGTCGTGATGCCTGCAGGGAAGGGCGGGCAGAAACAGGACTTCTGCACTCCCAGCCAGGTGGGGAGGCCAGCAGGGCATGTGGGAAGGCCATGGGCACAGCCAGGGACAGAGAATGGGCTGCCTCTGCGCGCCTCGCTCTGCGGCCAGAGGCGGCCTGTAGCCTGTGTGCAGAGGGGACTGCCCGCCTGCCTTGGTCTCCTGCGGAAGACCCACACCAGCCCCAGAGGGTCAGGGCTCTGGAGCCTGTTATCACCGCCACCCCCTTCTCCGAGCTCCCCGGGACCAGAGCCTGCACAGCTCAGACCCGACCAAAGGGAGCTCCCTGGGTGCCTGGGGCAGGATCTCACTACGGTTGAGGGCCCAGCCCTCTGCCCCCCGGCCTGGTGTCTTCTCAGATAACAACCCGAAGAGGAGGGATCCTCCACCCGCCATCCAGGTGAGAGGGCGAGGCCTGGTGTATCACTGGGTCTTGTGATGATGCCGGCTCTGGTTGTGCCTGGAAGCCGCAGTCAAAGCCGAGCTTCCTCTATGGGTGCATCTCCTACATGTGTATGTAGACGTCTGTGTCTCTGTGAGTCTGTGTGTGCCCGAGTACGTACCTGTATGTATGTGCGTGTCTGTGTGTTTCTAAGCGTGCATGTGTGTGTGTCTAAGTGTGTGTGTGTCTGTGTGTATGTGTGTCTGTGTGTTTTGTAGGTGCTGGGTAAGGCTGTGTTACTAATAACCATATCCACTTTCAGTGACCAGGGAACAATGTTTTAAGTACTCCAAACACGACTGTAACAATCATCTGTTACTGACACGTGGGTCTTTACTGTGGTTTAGACACACTCTAGGAATGTTCCCTGGTGGCTGAGATGATAAAGAATCTGCCTGAAGTGCAGGAGACCTGGGTTCCATCCCTGGGTTGGGAAGATCCCCTGGAGAAAGGAATGGCTACCCACTCCAGTATTCTTGGCTTGACAATCCCATGGACAGAGGGGCCTGGCAGGCCACAGTCCACGGGGTCGCAAGAGTCACACACGACTGAGTGACTAACCCTTTAGCAGTGTATGGGGTGCAGGTGGGTGTGGACCTCACTGTTGATTTACCACTCGGGGTAACGGAGAACAGGCTCCCAGCTGGTGTTTTCACACGGAAAGCTGATTCTCAAGGACAGGCCACTAATGCTAGGGGTTTGATACCTGTATGTATTTCATACAAGCTGGACTTACAGAAAATCTTCACATTTGAGCACAATTGATAAAACTGTCCTGTTATTATTTCTGAAGGCTTTTCAAGTTACATTGGCTCATACTTAATAGGATGTAAGTGATCAGGAGCCACATGGTTCTTTGCATCTCAAATCATGTCTATAGCTTACCTGACCATTTTTTAATGGAGGAAATTTCATGTTCTGCATTGTCAGAGTAATTTAACTGAAGTCAATTTACGTTCCTGGTACTTTGTCTATTTTTCTCACTAATTGCTAATCAATGCAAATAGAACCACATCATAAATGTGCCTTTAAATTGTCTTATTCATCTTCCCGGTGTCTGCTGGAGGACTGTTTGCGACTGTAACATGTAACGGCAATGGGCACGGCCATCACCATGCTGTGAGACGCTGCAGGAACCAGCCTGCAGCCCGACTTCTGCCCTGTCCCTCTCTTGAAGCGGATCGGAACTTTGCAAGAGTCTGTCTTCTACCCTGGAAGACCCAGCGTGCCGTCTCCACTGGTCACTTTCCTCCTCCCTGCACTGATATTCAGGCTCCAATAATACGGGCTGCTTTATGTTGTCCCCCAGTTTGCTGGAGGAAAAACTCTGAATTATAAGTAGAATCATTGCAAAGAGCACACAGCGGCCTGGTTCTCACTTCCTTTGTCCACAATCCTAACCCTATCTAACCATCATTAATTTTTGGAAATGGTTGTTTCTAACCATTTTATTTTTCACGGAAGCAGAGTTCACAGCTCAGTCACATCCTCTGTGGAACGAAGGGCAAGCAGGATTCCTGGTCACTGTGGCGGCTCCTTAGTAACCAAGTGTCACGAGGTCTTTCACCTGCTCCTTCCTTCTCAAGTCCACAGCTCTGGGCTGGACGCCCACACAGCCCACGCCAGGTGCCAGGGGTGTGCCGGGAAGGAGGCGGGGGACCCAAAGGTGGATTCCTCCATTAAAGTGACTCAGACCTGTCTCTTCAAAAACTACCTGGAGAGCCTAAAGGTGACGGCCACAGACTGAACGTGAAGAAAAGACCCAGTCACTGACACTAAAGGTGATGGAGGCAGAGTCATGGTCCCGGGGGAGAAGGGGCAGAGAAGCTAGGGGGTCTCACCGAGACGCCCCAGGAGCTCTGCCACTGCAAATCAGGGCATCCAAAGGGCAGGATTTCAGAGGATTAACTAGGCAGCAGAACCCAGAGGGCACAGGAGTGGCAATACCAATGGTAGAAAAGCAGGATCAAGACAAAGAGCAATAAAGACGACAGAGGCTCCATCTAAACCAGCAGCTGTGACCCCACAGTGAGGAGGAGATGCCAGGAGCCGGGCTGGAGGTCAGAACCCCAAGTGTGTGAGGAAAAAGACACTAAAAACGGAAAGCAATCTACGGAAACAACGTTTTTGCCTGAGACATTTCAATAAATCAAAATATAAATAAAGAATTTGATTCTGAATAATTTATACATAATTATAAATTTTATGTCTAATTTAACCATATATCTTAAAACGTGTACTCTTAGTGGATAGAAGATTTTTAAGTATCCGCTGAAAATTAATAAACATGTGGTATACAGTAGGCCACAAAGAAATCCCAAATTTCTAAAAAGAGAAAGCTGAACATGTCACATTCTCTGATGAAAATGCAGTAAAAGTAGACAGTAATTTAAAGTATAAAGAATATATGACTAGGATGAAATGAAAGCCTACACTTACCGCTCCCAAAGGATATACAACTACAATGACAGATAATTGACACAAAACAAACGGGACTGTCGACATCACAGGATGATGCCAAAACCACGCTCACAGGCGGATGCATAGCCTTAAGTGACGAAAAAATAACAAAACCTTCAGCTCAAGGAGTTTCATTAAAAAAAAAAAACAGTAAATCTAATGATAGTAGAAAGAGGAAAATCCAAGAGATAATTCTCTTTATAAACTGTGTTAAAGGGTAAAGACAGACGTCAATGGCAAGGTGTAATAACCACACGTGCAATGAGCAAGTTTTAAGTGAGAACACAGTACTGTGATCACACTAAGTCAACACATTTGGGAATCCCTGTGAGAAGGATGAAAGTGCTCTGCAGAAATGCGAACACTCCAAATTCACACAGTAAGAACTGTGAGCATATTTCACCAATAATCTAAGAAGACAAAGGAAGTGCTACGGGATTTAACCACATAGAAAGATCATTTAAAATATATACTGGGCAGCAGACAATTCAACACTAAAGAAAATTTTGCAGAAGGTTTTTGAAAAGAAGGAATATTATTCCATGTGTATTCGTGTGCATTTTTCCGTGGGTATGTTTGTTTCCTGACAAACACTGAGGAAGTAGAGTGTGGGCAGCCAGGATTCCCGTTCCGGCTGCTGAGTCACCAGCAGACGCCCGATGGGACACATGGCATCTCCAATAAGGAAGCTGCTTTGCAAAGACACAGCAGGACCAGGAGAACCGCAAGCTTACGGCGGAGAACGGCTGGGTCTAGGGAGGGAGGGCTTGAAGAAGCAGAGTGGGGGTCCCAGTGGCCGTGGTCTTGGCAGAAAGGTGGGTGTGTTGTCAGCCCTGCCCCCAAGCCAGGGGTGAGTCTGCCCAAACCCGCCGAGCCTGAGGCCAATGACCTGCTGGTGTTGCCAGGAAGCCCGTCTCCTGGGGTGGAACACGGTGGGGTGGCTACTGGGGAGCATCCCAGCGTGCCCCTCGAATAAGGCTCTGCCTTTAGAGCCAGATGATCAGTTTATTCGAGTTCAACACCGTCTAGAAAGACATGACCTATCCAGCCCAGGAGGCTATAAGCCCAGTTGCACTGACAACCACACCTCGTTCACACGCAGAACAGACCACAAATCTGCTTCTCCAGAATGGGGCACATGAAGAGCTACCAGCCTTACACGGAAGATTCTATACGGAGAGAAACAGCACAGGAACATATAGAAACACTTCTATATGGACAAAGATCATGCACAGGAAATTCATATAGAAAACTCCAACCTCTTCATATGTGTATTTTTAAACTTTTCATCTCACTTGTAATCTAAAAAAGCTGCATTATTTTTCATAGCAAACAGGCAGTTGTTTTAAATGACAGCATCAGCCCTGGTGAGAACGTGGCGACTTGGGTGTTGTCCTTGTCTGACTTCTCAGGCCATTCTCTCTGGAAACACTTTCTGGGTGGAGTCCGAGGTTGCCTGGGACGGTGCACCCCGCTCAGGAGCCTCATCACCCTGCAGGAAGGCGCCGCGGGCTGTGTGAAGCACCCACGTGTTGCTGAAAGACCAGCACCAAGAGTGTGAACGCGCCAGGATGAAAACGGACAGCCTGACTGGTTTTTGAGTGTTATTTTCACAGAACAGACTCCAGAGGCAGGTTCTCGCTGATGAAGCTCACCAGGCCGGCAGGGATGACAAGGCAGAGCTCTTACCCTCAAGACGCGCACGGCCTGGCCAGGGAGGGCCGCTTGGTGAGCGTGCTCTCGCGTCTGGCGTGTTTACTGCGTGGGACCCCACGGCCTGGCTGCCCCTTTGCTGGACGGACTGAGCAGGAAGGTGGAGGCTGGACACTTCTGCACTGGGATGACTCTACCCGAGGCTGTGGATGGTCAGAGGCCTGTGGGCCACGCCTCCCTTCCGCAGGCCTGGGTCCTCCCACGTGAGTGGGCAAAGCGTCCACACCCTCCGCATGTGTGCGGAGACGACGAGGTGGAACAAATCCGGCTCTCACAGGCTGATATGCTGGGGGCCCGACGCGGCTTCTGTGGTTTAATTTGCTTTTTGTACTAAACTGAATATTTCTTACTGGGAAATGAGAATTCTGGACTTTCCTGCTTTTAACCAAGGCTCTGGAGACGCAGACTCTCCAAGGATCCCGGGAAGGGAGAAGGACCCTTGGGCACGTCCATTGGTGAGATCAGCCCCTTGTGGGAGGGTCCCCCTCACACCCTCCCCGGGGCCAGGACCCCATGGTTGGGGGTGGGGTGAGTCCTGTCTGCCCCTTCCCCACATCCCAACTTCCCAGACCATCTCCACCAGAAAGAGGGGGTTCTTCGCTCCCTGAAACAAGGAGCAGGCTGGTGGGCACTGGCCAGTGATGAGACACGAACAGGTCCGCTTTACCTGGCGGGGCTGGACACCTCGGGGTGGCGCGGGTAGGTCTGGGGAAGGCTGGCGAGTTCCCGGGCCATCACGTGCTGGGTGTAGTCATCCTGCCACGTGAGACCTGGAGAGAGAGTGGTGGGTACCGTGTTAGCGTGGAGGCCTAGCCAGAGACCCTGTTTGAGTCCCCGAGTCCCTGCTGCTATTCTGGGTACTTTCCCCGCAATCTCACCAATCAGCCAACCAAACTCTGAGGTTTCTTACGAGCTCTTCTCCTGATCAAACCCCAGCCCTCCGCCCTAGACCAGAAACTGGTGGGCGCTTTGCTATATAAAGAACACAGGGGGGCAGGGCCGGGCTGGACAGCAGGTACGCCCGTGGTCAGCAGACAGACTCTGGCCACGGGGAAGGCGCGGCCCTTCCTCCTGGGGAGGCCTGGCCACAGGAGGCGCTCCTCACCCAACAGCGTGCCAGTGGCCAGCGCTCAGCGCCACTCTGCCTGCTCACGGCCACCACGTCCTGGCCGCTTGCTCCTCACAACCCTGACCTGCTTAAGAGCCACACGTTGGAAATGAAATAAGGGTTATTGTTACTATGAAAGCAATTATCATGGGGCTTAATGTACTGTATCTGGGAGCCAATTACATTATATTTAACACTCAAATGTTATGACAAAGAGCTTTATAACAAGGGCGAAGTAGTTATGAAGGCAAAATCCATGTGCTTATGCATTAATTACATGCACTGCAGATCACATGATAATTATGCTCAGAATTACCAAATAACTCCCAAGAATAATTATTATGCAATTTGTACATTTTAGATCTTATGGTAACACTTTAGCACTTAGAACTACCCCATGCAATTATCCATAATTATCTAATCACTAAATATCATGTAATTACAGAGATATATTTTTATGCCCTGTACAAAAACACATTACCAAAAATCTTCGCATCAGGACGGCTGTGCTTGTTTGCGTGTGTGCGTGAGCGTGGAGCAAGAAAGTCCACAGCTCACTGAGAACACTTATTCTGGGCAGAATTAGAAGAATGTTTTGCACATAAGCTGCCTTCATGAACACACTTCAGTATTTTTCAAATGCAAGTCTAACATTTTTTAAAATTTACGAATGGCAAGATTCAAACAGCGGGATCACGTCTAAGTCTCAGAAGCCCGTGGCCTTATCCAAAGCGGGACCTGCGGGAAGTGCAGCCGCGGGCGGCTCGGCTTCTATCCTGACGACTCGGGGGGCCGCTGCAGGGAGACGAGCAGCCCCACAGGCACCGCCGCCCTTGCTCCAATTACAGTTACTGTCGGCACACATGCTCCACGTGACAGGCATGGCGAGAAAGCACCCACATGCAATGTGCTCGTGTGGCTGTCACTGGCCCATTCCCAGAAGACCCACAATCGGAGCACATTTGCAACATGAGCGTAATATCTAGCACCTCGGACCCAGAAAACAGGCCTGGTTTTATTCCCCAGAGTCTGGTCTTCTTGTTAATATCCACCAGGAAACAGAAAGAGTCAAGAGCACAAACAGAACTTTCGGTGGAAAAAAGTTCATTTTTAAAATCTAAATAACAGAACTTCAACAATATTTTTATCTGAAGAGCACATAAGCCTGAGTCATGCCAACTCTGGGGTCTGTATGGGCCGTGAGAAGGATGCTGAACCCCTAGCCCAGCCCACTCAGCTGTCCTGGGAGCGGGCAGAAATGGCACTTGGGTAGAAAGTCAGAGGAAGGCGCAGCTCCAGGGGCTGGGCATCCCGGGAAAGGAGGTGAGTCCCCAGGAGAGATGGTCCCCGTCTGGAAGACGGTGAGGCACGCGGGCCGCGCTCGCCCCTGCAGGACAGCCGGTCCCTGGAAAGCACACGTGGGCGGCTGAGAGCATGGAGAGCAGACGGCCGGGGCCAAGAGACAGGTGCTGGGCCCCCCGGCCTCCCTGGCTTGTGATCTCAGACATGGAGCTGAGTCACCAGCAGCCCAGGTAGCGGCCAGGCCCCAGCGAAGCCGCCTCGCTCCAGTGAGAGGGTCAGGAGGGGAGCCCCTGAGCAGCTGCAGACAGAAGAGCTCCAGTCCCGCCAAGCACCGCAGAGGCCCACAGAGGGCCTGGAGTCCTCCTCCTGAGGCCGCAGGGACCCTGCCAGTGTCGACAGAGCAGCTGACGGGGAGGGGTCGCACCTCCGCCGGCCCCAGAGGAGACCAAGCGGGGACTCAGACGCCCACCGACCCCACTGCCCGGCAGTGAGGACAGGAGCCGTCCCTCAGGGGTCCGCAGGGCTCCGGGGGGCACCTGGGCTGCTACCTCCACCGTCAGTAACAGAGCCCCTACCCACCTCGGCATAGCAGTGCCAGGAAAGGCAGCCAGGCACAAGTTTAAATGAAATCTGGAGTCTCATAATATAATACCAAAATGCCCAGGTTTCATCACGCTTGCCAAAACCAAGGAAACCTCAAACTGAAGAAAAGACATTCCGCAGACACCAACACTGAGGTGTTGGCCTTATCTGACAAAGATGTAACACAGCCGTGATACAAATGCTTCAGGGAACAATCATGAACATTCTAGAAAACAAATGAAAAGTGGGAATTCTCAGTAAAGAAATAAATATAAAAAGGACCAAGTGAAAATATTATAACTAAGAATACAATAACCAAACTATACAGCTCACTGGATGCACTTCATAGAAGGATGGAGGGGACAGAGATGAATCAGAGACCTGGAAGAGAGGACAATAAAAATCACCCAATTCCAGCAACAGAGAGAAGACAGTCTGAAAAAAAAGGACAGAGCCTCTGCTTGTGGGGCTATAACAGAAGACCTAAGGTAATGTCATCAGAGTCCCAGAAAGAGAGGAGAAAGAAGGCAGGGCTGAAAAAGCACTAAAAAAAAAAATAAATAATAATGGCTGAAAAATTTCTCAGTTTTGGCAAGAGATAAACTTGAAGCTCCAATATCTTGGCCACCTGATGCAAAGAGCCAGCTCATTTGAAAAGGCTCTGATGCTGGGAAAGATTGAAGGCAGAAGGAAAAGGGGACGACAGAGGATGAGATGGTTGGATGGCATCACCGATTCAGTGGACATGAGTTTGAGCAAATTCTGGGAGACACTGAAGGACAAGGAAGCCTGGCGTGCTGCAGTCCATGGGGTTGCAAAGAGTTGGACACAACTTAGTGACTGAACAACAGCAACAATATAAACCAAAAGATCCCAGAAGCTGAGCACCCCAAATAGGATAAACCCAAATCGCCTCCAAGACACATGATAATTAAACTTCTGAGACCTAAATGCAAAGAAAAAAAATTATTGAATATAGCCAGAGAAATGATGCCTTACCTACAAGGGGAACATAATTCAAACGACAGAGGATTTCTCATCAGAAACCACGGAGGCCACATTAAAATCACATGACCTTTTTCAAGAGCTAAAAGAAGAAGCTGTCAATCCAGAATCCTGACAGGCGGCCAATCCAGATGCCTGGCAGAAGTACCAGTTCAGGAATGACAGGGCAAAGAAGACATTCTCAGATAAGTGAAAATGAGAGCCTACTTTACCAGCAGACCTGCCCCAAAAGAACTGCTGAAGGAGCTTCTCTAAATAAGGTGATGACAGAAGGGACCTTGGAACATCCAGGAGGAAAAAAGCATGAAAAGTAAAGATACGAGTAAATGTGATGAGCTTCCCTCTTCTGAGCTTTCTAAGGTATGTTTGACAGTTGAAGCAACGCAGTCACACTGTATGATGTGCTCCTCAGTATATGCAGAGGAAATATTTTAAATAATTATAAAAAACAAGGGAAAGAATCATAAAGGGAGGTAAAGGTTCTATACCCACTCAAAATGGTAAAATTATGACACCAATAAACTGTGAGAGTTTGGTATATATAATGTACTACCTATACCAACCACTAAAAAGGTTAACAACAGGTAAATCTACAGATATATTAAAATGGATTTGTAAAAAACTGTTAACCTAAACTAATGTAGGAAAAAGAATACAGATAAAATAGAACAAATAAAAAACAAAAAACAAGAGTTTAAGTCTTAATAAATCAATAATTAGATTAAACATAAATAGGTTAAGTATACCAATGAAGATAGACACTGACTGAGTGGATTAAAAACCCATGACCCAACTATATTCTGTTTATAAGAAACTCACTCCAATATTCGACTGGAAGTAAAAGGATTAAAAAAAACATATATCATTAATCAAAGAAAAATAGCAGTAGTTATTATAATAGCAGATGAGCTAGTCTTCAAAACAAACTTACTAGGGACACAGACATAATATAATGATGAATGGGTAAATTTGCCAAGATGTGTCAATTCTAAAGGCATATGCATGGAACACCAGGGCTGCAAATAGCAGCAGAAACTGACAGAAGTTTCCACATTCTCATGGTCTCAAGTGCCCTCCTTCCTTCAAGTACCTTCATCCAACTAAGGTGGACCATGTCCTGGAACACAAGTAAAACTCAGCAAAATGAAAAGAATCAAAATCACAATGGAGGCAAACTAGAAATCAATAACATAAACATAACAAGAAAAGTCTCCAAACACTTGCAACTTATACAACACTTCTAACTAAGCCACAAGTCAAAGAGAATCCAAGGGAAAAATACACAGAACTGAGTGAACATGAAAATACAACATATCAAAATTTGTGTTTAAAGCTGCATGGTTAAAGTTGCACTGAGTGAAATTTTTAGCACTAAATACTTAGATTAAAAAGTCTCAAATTAATCATCTGAATTCCCACATGAAGAAGCTAGAAAAAGGAGAGCAAAATAAGCCCAAGTAAGTAGAAAGAAGGAAAGAGAAGAAATCAATAAAACTGATATTTAAAAACAGAGAAATCAGTGGAAACAAAAGCTGCTTCCCTGAAAAGATCAGTAAAATTGGCAAACCTCTAGCAAGACTGACAATGAAAAAGAGAAACACAAACCACCACAACTCATCCAGTATGGAGCAGATAATTTGATAGCCCTATAATTGTTAGAAAAATTGAATTCTTAATTTAAAACCTCCCCCAAAGAAATCTCCTGACCCAGATGATTTCCCTGGATAATCCTACCAAATATTTAAGGAAGAATCAATATGAATTCTACAGAATCCCTTCTGGAAAATAGAAAAGGAGGAAAAAGTTTCCATTTAACTTTATGTAGCTAATATTAACCTGAACCAAAAGCAGACAAACACTGTACCACAAAAAAAAAAAGAAAAAGAAACCTGCAGACTAATATCCCTCATGAATATTGACATAAAGATCCATAAGATAATATTAACATGCAAGATCCAGCAATATATGAAAATAATTACACAGCATGGGGTTTATTAAAGGGGTGCGAGACTGGTTTAATACAAAGTAAATCAATTACTTCAACACCTTTTTATGATGAATATTCATCCACTTGATAATGAACATCTATACACACAGGCCCTACAGCTGCCATTGTACCTAATGGTGAGAAACTGGAACCCTTCCTACTCGGATCAGGAACGAGGCAAGGACGTCCTCTCTCAGCACTGATCGCAACAGAGCTAAAAGTTCTCAGCAGTGCAATAGGCCAAGACAAGGAAATACAAGGCACACAATATGAAAAAGAAACAAAACTGTACCTATTTCCAAATAACATAATTTTCCACATGGAGAATTCCAGTGAATCTACAAAAAACTCCTAGAAGAATTGATGCTTTCAAACTGTGGTGCTGGAGAAGACTCTTGAGAGCCCCTTGGACTGCAAGGAGATCCAACCAGTCCATCCTAAAGGAAATCAGTCCTGAATACTCATTGGAAAGAATGACTGATGGTGAAGCTGAAGCTCCAATACTTTGGCCACCTGATGTGAAGAGCCGACTCGTTGGAAAAGACCCCGATGCTGGGAAAGATTGAGGTCAGGAGAAGAAGGGGGTGACAGAAGATGAGATGGTTGGATGGACTCAATGGACATGAGTTTGAGCAAGCTCTGGGAGGTAGTGAAGGACCGGGGAGCCAGGCATGCTGCAGTCCATGGGGTCACAAAGAGTCAGACAGGACTGAGAGACTGAACAACAAACTGGAAATCGCCCAGATGCTGCCCAGTGAGTGAGGCTGAATCAAGCAGGTCTGTCATGCTGTGGATTAGTTAGTTCTCAGCAATAACAACAACCCAGTGAGCAAAAGGGAGGAACCACAGCCATAGCCACAACATTCTGCCGAGTGAAAAAAGCCAATCCATACAGCTACACGCTGCGTGACTTCACTCACGTAACATACGTAACCTCCCCTGTGGTCCACCGCAGGCAGGCGCTCCAGAGGCCAGCCAGGACGCCTGACCCCTGACCCTTTACAGTCTCACAGTGATACAGATGAGAACACAGTCAGCGAGGATCCAAGCTGAACTGTGATGGTTATTTAATACAGTTATTGGCAAACATCTATGGAAAATAGAGACACAGAGAGAGTCACTAGGATGGGGAACTGGGAGAAACTTCACAGAGAAAGGTGCTATTTGAGCCAACGTTGGAAGGACACATAGAATTCCAACAGGCGGAGAGGGGCTGAGCAGAAATGGAACAGCCGGGCCAGGGCGGGATGTGGTGGGCAAGAATGTAAGTCCAGCCCGGGCAGAGGAGGGGCCGGAGGGTCGGAGCGAGGCCACAGGAGGCCTGGACACCACGCCAGGACGGCTGGCAGTCTCTGCATGCAGCACAGAGCCATAACAATATTCTGAGCAGGACGTCTATGTGTGCAGGGGAGGAGTGAGACCAGGAGGAGGAGGGGGAGGAGTGAGAGGGGCAGGAGGAGGGGGAGGGGAGGAGTGAGACCAGGAGGGGCAGGGAGGAGGAGGGAGGAGGGANGGAGGGAGGAGGGAGGGAGGGGGAGGAGGGGGAGGAGACCAAAGGGGGAGGGGAGGAGGAGGGGGCAGGGAGGAGTGAGACCAGGAGGGGGAGCGGGAGGAGAGGAGGAGGGGGAGGAGTGATGGGGGGAAGGGAGGGAGGAGCAGGGGGAGGCCGCTCGCCTCGGGCTGCAGGCTCCAGCAGGGGCGCCGCCCTTCCGGTGAGCAGCTTCCTCGCATGTAAAAGGATCGTCTCACGTTTGCCACAAGCGAGCGAGCAGACCAAACGTGTTTCATTCACGCCCGCACGTGGCCGCCGTGTAACTGAGGGGCCCATGGAAACGGCGCGTGGAGGGGACCCACGTGGGGGAGTGTGAGCTCGCCAAGGCGTCCCCGCCCGTGGGCGGTGCTCTCCTGCGCCCACAGGCAGCTCCTAGCGACGCGAGGATCCAGGCCGCCCTCGTTCACGGGCAGGGCTTGTGGCCAGACGGGTGCTGGCGACGTCCTCCTCGGGGGTCAGAGCCCCAGCCTGAGCCCCAGCAGAGAAGCCTCATCCGAGAAGCCTGATCCAGCGGGTCCCTCAACACAGAACGGCAGCCCCTGAAGGGAGCCCCCCGCGGCCAACCCGAGGAGCCCCAGCCTGGACCTGCTGGGCGGGCCCGCCGAGCGCACAGCAGCCCCTCCGGTTCTCCTGAGACCTGGACGGACCCACCCGGCTGCCGGCAGGACCCGGAGGCCGCACAGGAGGGGTGGGCGCAGGACTCGCGCCTGTCGGGGTCCCCGTCACCACCGCCTGGCACCGCGAGCACCCCCTGAGCAGGCCCCCACCCGACTCCGCCAGAGAGCCCGCCTGGGAAACACGATCTCAGCCACGCCGAGGTCCAGCGACAGAGGCAGGAGACGGTCGGGATGCTGCCCCGCTGCGCCCTAAGTCTGCACGATGCTGCCTCTGCGGTGGGCAGACAGTGCAGGGTCAGGACACGGCACAAGTGGACAACGCGGGCGAGGCTCGGGCGCAGACGGACGGCTTTATTAGACTTGTTTAAAACACACTCATCTGCCTCTGGTACATGGAGTGAGAGAGTGAGCAAAAGTCGCTCAGTCATGTCCGACTCTTTGTGACCCCATGGACTGTAGCCCGCTCTTCTGTCCATGGGATTCTCCAGGCCAGAACACTGGAGTGGGTTGCCATTTCCTTCTCCAGGGCATCTTCCTGACCCAGGGATCGAACCCAGGGCTCCCGCACTGGTACACGGAGCACAATACAGATACCCACAGAAGTTAAAGTCCGCACTTACGGGAAGGGGTTAGGGCACCAGCGTGCGGAGACGACAGTGTGCCTGGGCTCTGGAGATGGCCGTGTGGAGGCCCAGTGCAGCGGGGGTCTCCTGTGACCTGGAGGCAGCTTCCTTAGGGTGAGCGATGAAGAGAAACCGGAGGAGTGTGGGCTGCAGGCTTGTGACCCCAAGTCCACGTGCTAAAGCCCAGCCCCGGGGGGTGTCGCAGGGGGGGGCGGGCCTGGGGGAGGGGCTGAGGGTTCTGCCAGGCCTGGCAGAGGCTGTCTGGTGGGACCAGTGCCCTTAGCAGCCGAGGACCACGCCCCCTGCCGGCTTATCAGGACGGAGGGAAGGCGCAGTCTGCAAAACAAAACTCGCCTCCGCCCAGGAATGAAGTGGGGCGCCCTGACTTTGGACCTCTGGCCCCCAGACTGTGAGCAGCTTCTGCCCCATCTGGGGCCCCACTCAGAGTGAAATGAGGCAGAATATGTTCAGTGAGCAAGGTGAGCATGTGGGTCCCAGGCCTGATCACACACCCGAGGATGGTATGAGCTGCGGACGCTGGTCCAGGGCAGATGCCCGAGGGTCACATCCACGCCAGGGCCACGACTCTGTGGTCTGGGCTCCCGGGCACCTCGCAGGACCTCTGTGCCCCACATGAGAGGAGGCTTGAGTCCAAGGTCCTGTTACCTGCCTGAGCCGTGTCTCTCTGTTGCCGTGGCAACCCCAGCAGCCTAGCCCCTAGGCGGGGCTCTGAAGCCTGGACCCCACAGCCCACTAGCTCCAGCACATCTGCCTCGCGGCCACGTCCACTGCAAAGTCTGGGCCAGGGCAGGGGCCGGGCTGGCCCCCTGGCCCCAATGACAGCCCCGCCCCCACGTCTCTGGGTGGGTCAGGCGGTGGGAAGAGACAGCTCCGCGCGGGTGGACTGGCCTTTGTTTCTCCTCACTTACTTGTGCACAGTTCCTGGAGCCCCGCAGGGCAGAGCTGCCCCCCACCCTCACCTCCACACTGGTTACAGCAGCAAACCACGCTCCCGTCCCGCAACCATCTCGAGGGACACAAGCCTTGCGCCCAGCCCCAGCCATGGGCCCTGGGCAGGCTGCAGAGGACAGGAGGGATCAGGGTGTGGTCACAGCTGAGCCTGAAATCCAGGGATGCTGGGCAGTTGATCCAGGGAAGTGTTGGCCGGGAAACAGCACAAGCTCCCTAAACAAGGTAGGTGATACAGACCCAAGGCGGGCTTCTGCCTGCCCCAAATCTGCCCTCCCACGGCGCTGCCCAGACAGGAGACAGACAAACCCGCTGCCCAGATGGACGCCTCCCCCTCAGGGAGGCCTGCCCTTCTTCCCCGAACTGAGGCGCGCTGGGTAGGGGTTCGTTTGACCTGGCATCCCTCACCTCCCCCTCATGACCCAAGAACCAGAGAGAAGGTGAGGGCACGGCTCCCCTGCATGGAATGAACTTGTGCAGAAGCACCCTACCCCTTATTCCAAGCCCTTCAAATACACAGCGAGCGCTAATTCCGGGAGAATTTAACATGAACTTATGATCTTTGCTCCCGTCAACTGACCTCCTCGGTCAGGCCTGCCACGTCTAGGCACCTGAACCCGGGCGAACACAGGCGCCCAGGCTGAGCCAGTACCCAGAGCGGGCCTGGTCATCGGCCACCAGTGAGCTCGCTAGCTGCTCAGTTGTGAGGCTGTCGCTTCATAGGACTCTTAGAAAGGAGGGAGGGAGGAGCCGCACACCGTGCCCGCCCCGCTCCCTGGCGGCTCCCATGATTCCAGGCACATGTGTTGCTTCTACAAAGAGCCCTGCACAGACCAGGAAGTCCTGAGACCGCCCCCGGGGCAGGCTGCCCCCCACGCGTGGCGTCCGGCCCGGTCAGCACAGCACAGCTTGCCTGCTGACCCTGCTCCCGCCCGCGGCGGCTGACGGGTCCAAGGCTAGGATCTGTGAATACCCCTGCTCAGTGCTGAAGATGCTGCGAAAGGAGGCAGACACCGAGAAAATGGCTCAAAGGGGGCTGGGCCAGCTGCAAACACATCACCGCAGGCTCACACCCCACACCCCACCCCCCACCCCCCCTTGGGGAGGACTCGTCCCAAGGCCGAGCACCACAGGGGGCTTCAGAGGAGCACAGACTCGCCGCTTCCTGAAGGCACGGTCGGCCCGAACCCCACATTAGGGAAGGAGAGGGTGTGGGTTTAGCTCCCCAAAGGGCAGAGGGGGCGACGTCAGTCACCGATGCTCCTGGAAAACCAAGTATTTCAACTTCATTGAGCCCCGACACTTATTTCACAGACAAACCTATTCTGTCTAGCAAAACAGACCCCAAAACAAGTAAGAAGCAGGAATTGTTGAGTGATAGGGAAACCCCTGAGATTTGGGCTCCTGCCAGGAAAACCTGAGGAGGACATAAACCCAGTGCTCAGGCTGTTTCCTGCGTGTTCCTGCTCACCACCCTCCAGCCTCTCCTTCCACGGGGCCCTGTCCATTCCTGACGCCCAGTGTCAGAGTATCCAGCACCTCACACGGGAGCCCAGACATGCCTGATGTGACATACACGTGCACATGCATGTACACACACGGCACACATGCACGACACGTGAAATGCATGTACATGCTGCATACATGTGCAAAACATGCACACGTGCATATACACAGCTTGCGTGCACACATGACACATGCTACATGCAGGCGCAGCGTGCACACGCACACACAGCATACATAAACACGCAGCACGTGCAACACACATGCACATACAGCAAACTCGCTCAAGGCTGTTACTTCCCCACCAGAAGAACATCAAGCACGGGGTTCCGCCGGAGCACGTTTGGGAGGAACACTGGGGCCTGTGTGACCCTTAGCCCAGCGTCCCTCAGGTCAGAGCACAGAAGAAACACAGACACATGGACCTGCCCTGTTTGAAGGTGCTCAGCGCCGGGGGGGCCGAGCTCCTGGAGAAAAAGAGGGTCCACACTCAGGTCAGCCTCGAGAGGAGCCTGCCTCAGGGCACGGAGGTCCTCCCGGAATGGAAGCATGTTGACCAGCACCACAGGGGGCTGCAGACAGGCGAATTCAGCCGGCTCCACTCGGGGCAGCAGAGGGGAGAGCGCGCAGGGCCTGGCGAGCCGCCGCTGCCTGTGGGCCCACATCCCTCCCCGCCTGGACGTCTAGCCCGTCCTCCCGGTGGCCCCGGGCCTGCCCGGCCCCCGCCCTGGTCTCCTCCTCAGGCAGTCCTCAGAGTCACCGCCTCATGTCACCCCCTGGACCCAGACGCACTGGACCAGCCACGGCAGGGCCGTCCTCAGCGGCCCAGCAGCGGTGTCTCTCACTCAGGGCCCTGGGCCCTGAGCCGCTCTGGGGGTGTGGTGAGGGCAGAGTGAGGGGGCAGGGGCTGCCGGGGAGCCCGGCAGAGGAAGGGGCGGGCCACGCCCCTGGAGCCCCACGCCTCAGGCCCTGTAGCTGGCCTCCGGGACCTTCCGCTCACAGACGCTGATGAGCCAGCCCGCGGCCCCAAGTGCCGAGCTCTGCAAGTCCTGCGGAGCCTCCCTGCCTCCCAGAGGCCGTGGCTGTCCAAGGCGTGCTCTGCCCCCGACCACACGGTCACCGAGCTGCCCCCTGACCGCAGGGTCCCCAGGCTGCCCCCCCGCACAGGGTCACCAGGCTGTCCCCCTACACAGTCACCAGGCTGTCCCCCCCCACAGGGTCCCCAGGCTGTCCCCCCCACAGGGTCCCCAGGCTGCCCCCCCACAGGGTTCCCAGGCTGCCCCCCCACAGGGTCCCCAGGCTGCCCCACCACAGGGTCCCCAGGCTGCTCCCCCACAGGGTCCCCAGGCTGCCCCCCTACACAGTCCCGAGGCTGCCCCCCACAGGGTCCCCAGGCTGCTCCCCCACAGGGTCCCCAGGCTGCCCCGCTGGACACACGGCCGAGCTGCCCCCTGGGTGCAAGAGCCTCTGTCTGGGGGTGCGGCACTGCTGACCCTTCAGAACAAGCCCCGCCAAGCCCTCCTGTTCAGGGTGCGTAGAGAGCTGCCCACTGGGAGAAACGCCGGCCCCAGGCCTCCTCCAGCGACGCCCCACACAGCCCGTCTGGGATCCGAACCCTGACCATTCGTCGTGGCTCCACCAGCCCTGAACCCGGGAGTTTGCGGTGGACACCAGGGCGGAACAGAGGCGTGTGTCACAGGCAGGGGCGGGCCCCGCAGCCTGGCCCGGACTCGGGGTCAGAAGAAGTACTTCGGATAAGCCTAAATGAAACACATGGATTAGGCTGTCAGAGGCCGAGTCAGGGGAGACGGGCCCAGCACGGCTGCCTGCCGCCTGCAGAGGAGGGGTGGGCAGGGGTGCAAAGGGGGCCCCACCAGCCTGCTGGGGGCAGGAGGGATGAGTAGCCTGCTGAGGGGCGCAGCGGTCCTCCGAACAGCACCCCAGCAGGAGCGCCAGCTGCCACAAACCCTTGGCTCGTCTCAGCTCCGGCCACAACCGCGCCCAGAACTGCACGCCCGCGGGCCAGCTGCAGGACACGCAGGGACGCTGGTCCAAAGGCACGTGAGCTTGTAAAGAAGTGACAGTGACAGCCTCTCCTCTCAGAAAGCATGTGATTTAAATTCCCACCGGCCTCGTGTGAGGGCGCGTCTCCCCACCTCTCCAGGCACTGGGCCCCAGCGAGAGCCTCACTAAGTGGGGGCTCTGGGCGTCAATTTGCCCATTTCTCTAAACACGGTGAGGCTGGGGGCTCACGTCTGCAGCCGGCTCGCACGCCTGCTTCTGCAGGCCTCCTGCTCACGGCCTGGGCCATTCTGTCAGCTGGTTTGTGCCCTTTGCACCCACGTATATGAGGTGTAACATACACAGAAGTTTAGCTCTTGCCAGTCACATGTGTCTTGAGACTTTTCTTATGATATTTTTTCCATCCAATTTTTTAAAGTTTTATAAAGTCAAATTTATTACTCCTTCCATTTATGGCTGCTTAAGATTTGCATCCAGAGAAGGCAATGGCAACCCACTCCAGTACTCTTGCCTGGGAAATCGCATGGACAGAGGAGCCTGGTAGGCTACAGTCCCTGGGGTCGCTAACAGTCGGACACGACTGAGCGACTTCACTTTCACTTTTCACTTTCATGCACTGGAGAAGGAAATAGCAACCCACTCCAGTGTTCTTGCCTGGAGAATCCCAGGGACGGGAGCCTGGTGGGCTGCCGTCTATGGGGTTGCACAGAGTCAGACATGACTGAAGCAACTTAGCAGCAGCAGCAAGATTTGCATGACAATTTAAAAGGGGCTTCATGATACAAATCAAGTTCACCATGCTTTCTTCTACAGCAATATTTATCACTTTCATTTAAGTTATTGATCCTTTCCAAATTTGTTTTTATTGAAAGAAATAAGAATTCAAATACTTTTCCCCAAAAAATTAGAACACAGTTTATTGAACAATTTGTCTTCTTGTTAATTTAAAAATCTATCTTTGTCCAATCTATTTGTTGATTTAAAAACCTATCTTTATCCAATACTTTGGCTACCCGATTTGGGGAACCGACTCATTGGAAAAGACCTTGATGCTGGGAAAGACTGAAGGCAGAAGGAGAAGGGGACGACAGAGGATGACATGGTTGGATGGCATCACCAACTCGATGGACATGAGTTTGAGCAAGCTCCGGGAGTTGGCGATGGACCGGGAGGCCTGGTGTGCTGCAGTCCATGGGGTCGCAAAGAGCTAGACACGACTGAGCGACTGAACTGAACTGACTTGTTTTAAAAACCTCTCTTCATCAGACTCAAAGTCCATACATACTTTAGTCTATTTCTGGACTCTCCTCTGTTTCTCTAAGAAGTTACTCTGGAATAGTTCACATAGCACTGAAACTGTCCATTTCTTGAAGATCTGAAGTAATCTGCCTGTGAAACCAACTGGTCTGGCCCTTGATGGAGGGGGCGGGGGCTGGCTGTGTAACTGGCTGTTCTCCCACTACTGGTGACCTGTTCAGGTAGCCCCCACTTTCTGTGATCAGATCTAATAACGTTTTTATTTTGCTCAGATGTTAAATATATCTGTATGCTTCTACAAAGCACTCACTTTTTGTTCTAATCATCTACCTTTTTGCATCTAATTCTGTTTATCTGTGTTCTCTCTCTTTTTTCCTGATCAGCCAGCACTTATTTTCTTGTTCTTCTTTTTCTCAAAGAACTGGCTCTTAACGTTATTCATCAATTTTTACTGGCTTTCTGTATTTAACCCATTAATTTCTGCTTTGTCTTCTTTGTCTTTGTTTACCTCTTATCTTTCCTGAGCATGTCTCCTTTCTCTAACTTCTTAACAAATGCTTCACTCGTTTTCCCAGCCTTTCTGTTGCAGGCATCGTGAGGACACTTGTGCACAGCCGACCTGGGCCTCGCTTACTACTCCCATCAAGGCTAGAAGAACTGACCGCGCACCTGGGGGTCAGAGGTGACCAGTTCTGACCACTGGAAAAGATGGGAGTCCACCCAGGGAGGGTGTGCTGGGCTGGGGTGGAAATTAGTTCCTTGGCTGTGAAAGTAAGGAGGCACTCAAGGAAAATTCCTTTTGTCTCTGGTCCTCCCTCTTTCATTACAGATGTGATGCCTGGACTGCAGGAGGCATTTGAGGTCGTTAGGTAACAAGGATAGGGTGAGAAGGTGGAGAAAGAAGAGCTGACACGCTGAGAACTCTGGAGGAGTTCTGAATGAGGAGTCTGGGTCGGAACCAGTATCATGGCCCGGTTCACAGACGTTTACTCCCAGCCTCCTTGTGAGGGGAGACCAGAACTTCCTGCACTGCAGCCCACCACTGGATTTCCTTCCACTCGCCTGGAAGCGCTCCCCTGCAAAGCAACATGGGTGGTGAGGGCTGCGACCCTTCCTCTGAGCGCCGCCTTAGCCAGACGCCTGCAGTGCTGAACAGCATGCATTTTTATGATGGCTACTTTCCACTCGCTCTTTCCTATCTGAGTCATTTATGTGGAAACTTACTTTCCTAGTGGGGCACTAACCCTGCCTCCAGAATCAGCCACTTGTTGGGAGACCCCACGCATAATTCGCCTTCAAGTAGGTTTATCAAGAACTGGCCCTGATTCTTTCTCATTTGATGTGCCTTGTGCGACTTTGCCAGATGTCCCACCCAGCATCTTCTCCACTCCCTCTGCCTTAGTGCCTGATCCCAAACCCACCCGAGCCCAGACTTTCAGAAACGCCACCCAGCGGCCCTCTCCCCCACCGTTATGGCCCAGCACCTCCCAGCAGCCCCTCCTCTAAATGCAGATGATGGGGGATCCTCACTGGGAGGAGCGTGATGCACCCCTTCAACCTCTGCCAGACAGCAGACACAGCTGTGCTGGAGTGTCTGCATGCGTGTGTTTGCACGTGTGTGCGTGTGTGTTTGCACACATGTGTATACGCGTGTGTGGCTGCATGTGTTTGCACTTTTGTCTGCGTGTGCATGTGTGAGCGTGTGTGCACATTTGTGTTTGTGTGTGTGCATGTGCACACACGTGTTGGGGATTAGAGTCTGCAGGTGGAAACAGAACATCTATATGCCTGATGGACAAGATGCCTGTCTGTCCATCCATGAGGCTTGGAGGCGCACATGTGTGCATCCACCAGACATTCTAAACCCAAAAGTCGAGCAAATACCAACAGGGCCAGGATGCTGCCTTCCCCTGTTCACCATATCACTGCCTGCAAGACTGCCTCCTCAGCACTGCTCAAATTTTATTAGATAATTCCACAGGGAAATAAGATTTTATACACAAAATTTTGCTTTATAAATATTTTGTCAGTAACACATACTGATGTGAGCACTCGTACATTGTGGTAGAGAAACCGTGCGTCCAGCCTGGTATGACTTCTCCTGAGGACCAGAGAGACCAGCGTCTGGATGGACAGAGCCCAGAAGGGTGGCAACTCCAGAGGGTGTGCTCCCACAGGCTCTGGAACACCACACCGCGACCGAGCGGCCTGTGGCCCAGAAGCACTCTCACCCGCAGGCACTGCAGCTGCTGCTGTGCTGCTGGCCGGCCTGTAGACAGCAAGGCCTCTGACCGGCCACCCCTGCGCTCCTTGGCAGAGGAGGAGGGGGAGGAGCAGCCTGGGAAGTCCACGGGCCAGCACGCTCGGGCAGGGGACAGGGAGCCAGGAACACAGCTCTGCCCGCGTGAGCCGAGACCGCAGCTCCTCCGGGTCAGCTGGGCAGTCCAGCGCCCTCGGGGTGAACGGGAGTAAGTCCTCTGAGCCGCTTCCTTCCAGTGGGAACCTGGGCATCTGGGCAGGGAGTCACTGGTCAAGCTAGACAGCTCACGCTTCTGTAAGCTGCAGAGGGGGTGGCCCAGAGGGACAGGTGGGCCCTGCCTGGAGGATGCAGCGCATGGGGCTGAGCAGCCCAGAGGACAGGAGGCGAGGCCAGGGCTGGTGAGCAAGCCACGGAGGGAGGCTGGCTGCAGGGGGGCCCATGCAGTGCCTGAGGGAGCCCCCGCGACTAGGGAGACGTCATCCAGCAAAGAGGAGCAGCGTGCAGAACTGAGAGACACTTCCCACCCCACAGTGAGTCCCTGTGGAGGCCCGGGCACACTCGTGGAGCGCTGGGCCAAGCCCAAGGACTAGCGGTGGAGGGCAGAGAGGCTGGGGCCCCGCAGCCTGGCCGAGCGGAGCCCAAGGCGGGACAGACAGAGTGGCGGAACGGGCTAGAATCAGGCCGTTCCCCAGCACTCCCACAGACCAGGACACAGGAAAGGTTTCAGATCTGGCCTCCAGGCTGTCCTCTGCCTTTTGAATATTCTGTGGATTTTCCACTGTTTAAGGAAAAGCACTCAGGGCTTTTGCAGCACACACCACCTCAAACCCAAACCCACCGCAGTTCACCCCCGACCCCCAGAAGTCCTGGGCTCCCTGCTCCCAGGCATGCGGCACTGAGGGCCCAGCATCTCAGAGCCCGAGACCTGCAGGCTGATGACGGGGGCGGGGGCTGTCTCCTCAGGCCCAACAGCTGATGCGACCACCGCAGGGCCCTGGGGCTCCCACCTCCCCACCCTGCTCTCCTGACCTGCAGACACACTCGCATGCGTGCACACACCCCTGTGCACACACAAACACAGGTGACACACCCCTGTGCACACACAGGTACACAGACACACTGGTGCACACACACAGATGCACACTGCTGTACACACACAGGTACACAGACACACCAGTGCACACACACAGATGCACACAGCTGTACACACACAGGTACACAGACACACAGGTGCACACACACAGATGCACACAGCTGTACACACACAGGTACACAGACACACAGGTGCACACACACAGATGCACACAGCTGTACACACACAGGTACACAGACACAGGTGCACACACAGATGCACACAGCTGTACACACACAGGTACACAGACACACAGGTGCACACACACAGATGCACACAGCTGTACACACACAGGTACACAGACACACAGGTGCACACATATGTGCATGCACACACACCAGTGCACATACAAAGGTGCACATACAGATGCACACACAATCACACAGATGCACACCGCTGTATACACACAGGTACACAGACACAGGTGCACACACAGATGCACACAGCTGTACACAGGTACACAGACACAGGTGCATGCACACCTGTGCACACACACCTGTGTACAGACACAAGCACACACAGAGATGCACACACTGGTGCACACAGCCATAGCACACGTGGCTCCCCTTACCTGGCTGGGACCCTGCCATCCAGCTGGGAGCCTCTCCCGCACCAGGTGTGGTCACACTGATTCCACAAATGCTCAGAAACGTGTGAGTACAGCTGACCCAATGCCAAGGTTCCCCAGTAGGTCCTGCAGCTGTTCACTCGGCTAACAGGGACTGGCAACCCAATGACCAGCTGACCGACGCTGGCTTCCCTCCCTGGAGTCAGACCAGGTCTGGCCTCCGCACACTCACCCTCCGACCCTCACGTTTTACATCCTGGGGAGGGAGAAGGGGAAGGAGGCTAGACGTTGCAGAGGTGACTCTATCCCAATTTCTGGCCCCCTGCCATCGCTGCCCCCATCAATAACATGTCACCATGTACAGGCACAGTCATCTTCTCAGAGGGCACCACCTCCCACGTGGGGAATAAAATCACCCAACTCAGCAGAGGAGGTAAAGCACGCATTGCATTTTATGAGCATTTCGATGGAAATGAATGAACGGTGCAGAAGCCAGACGTGCAGAGCTCCTGCGCGAGCTGCCAACACGCGTGTGTGACGTCGCGTTGCGCTCCAGGCGTGCCCGCTTGTTGGGCTCTTACTGCACATGCTGCATGCAGAGGCCACACCTGGCGCTGGATGCTCATGATCCCAGGGACGCCAGGGCCTCCCTGGGCCCGCTCAGGGCAGGAAGGCTGCCCAGCGCGTCCTGTGCACTCTGGCAGTCGAGGGTGGCAGGAGGTGACTTCAGGGGCGACAGGCCAGATGAGAGGCCACCTCCGGATGGAGACTTGACACGGCACCAGATCCCGTCGGGACAGGCGGGGGGTGGGGGGAAGGCCTCTCCCCAGGACTCCTGCCCGCACCAGAGCTCCAACCCCTTCTTCAACTGCAGACTGCTGATTTCTGAAGGCGGCTTGTGCCACGAGCCTTCCAGGTAGGCAGCCCTCGAATGGTGCCCAGCACACCCTCCACAGCCTGACCTCCGCCTGACCAGGGTCCCGTCCACCCTGGGCACTTCCCTCAGAGCACTGGGGGGCCGGCGGATCCCACGCCTGCTTCCCTCCTGCTTCTCCCTGTGTGTACAGCCCCGTCCCCCACCCTCTCACCGCGGGCAGACCAGAGGCTGCCTCCACTTCAGCCCACCCTCTCACCGCGGGCAGACCAGAGGCTGCCTCCACTTCAGCCCCCTGGCAAACCTCAGGCTCTCTGCCCGGCACGCCCCTGGGCCAAGAGCACTCCTCCCAGCAGAGCAGCCCTCTGCCCCGGAGCGCTCCCTCTGACAGCAGGGGCCGCTCTCTGGCGGCTCCTCAGAGGGCAGTGGGTGGTGGTCCTGGCTGTGACCTGGGGCCCTGGCTCCAGGCCCCACTGGCTGTTCTGCAGGGGAAGCTCCCTGCAGCCCCGGGGCTGGCGTGGAGCACTGTTTTCTGGCCTTGGCTGAGGCTTCCCACCCTCCGGGCGGCCCGGGGTCCTGCCAGGCATGCGGGGCGGGGGTGGGGGGTCACATGGGCACACGTGGCCTTGGGCAGGCGGCACGGGCAGCCTCGGGCAAGCGCTCCCACACGGCGGGTGCCAGGAGCTCTGTCGGTCAGGGGAACGGACAGCGGGTGGTGGTTCAGACACATCTCCAGGAGGCACGCAGCCGGCGTGTCCTGCGCCTCGGGCACCTTCCCGGCTCAGCGGCGTTTGGCAAGAGGGAACCAAGTGTCAGGGTAAGCGTGGACAGTGCCTGACTCTGTGCAGTGAAGGGCTCCGAGGGGGCCTCGCAGGTTTGGCCAGGGACAGTGCACTCTCATCAGAGCAGCGGTGACGCTGTTATCTGCGAAGGCCAAACTCAGCGCAGGAGCTCTAAGCGTCATTGTAAACGGCAACATTCAAAAGTGGAGCCAAAGATGTCAGACTTTAAAAGATCTCATTCATCAGCCACACCAAAGGGAAGGAAAACAGGCCCCAACTGTCACAGGGAGTGGTGGCCGCAACCCGCTGTGAACCAGGAGTGGGCCTGCCCTCGCCACCGCTGGCCCGCCCGCCCGCACCCTGTGTCCTCCTGTCTCCCCGGCTGCTGAGGGTGGAAGCGCGGCAGCAAAGCTGCCTCGCTCGCTCCCACGCTTCCTTCGGATGGTTCACACGGGACATACCCCACCCGCCACAGCCTCTGCCTGCCCTCACCCGGTAAGCCCCTTCACTGACAAGCTTCAGAAATGCCGGCGCCTCGCCGCAAGCTCGCCCCACGCTCCACCGGCAGGAGCCACGGGGACCTAGGAGGGCGGCGCTGGCCTCTGGCTGGGCCCGCACCGCAGAGCTCTGGGACCCGCTGCGGCAGAGGCACTTGGAAGCAGGACCTCAGCCCCGCCCGACACCCCAGGAGGGCTCGCGCACCCCCGTGTCTTCAGGCAGGCCGGCGAGTGTGTGCACAGAGACCACGGCCTCCAGGCCACAGAGCTCCAGGTGCCAGGAGCGCCCCACCCTCTGACGCAGAGAGTCTAAGAGGAGGTGGGGGGTCCGTCGGGACCGCTCAGGTACGCGTGAGCCTGGAGACCCGCGGGCAGCCCGTCTCGGAGCGGACGATGGCGCACTGGGGGCAGCTCCAGGCAGAGCGCGGCCCTAACTGCCCTCCCTGGACGCAGACGCCCGGTCCCACGGTCCTTTCCCCCTTCCCTTGCTCTCTGTCCTCCCACCAGAAGTTAAAGTCGCACTGACGTCATTGCTCTAATGACTTCATCACACGCCTTTCTCGGTGCTCAGCACTGCACACGACCCGGGGCAGCAAGGGAAGCCGGGCGAGGTGCCCGCCGTCTCCGCAGCAAGCCTTGGACTCTGGTTCACACTGCCGGCGGGGCCCCTGCTGCAGAATCACTTCCTGCTCCTGACCGCCGCCTCCGCTGCGGAAAAGTCACAGGAAAGCTGGCGCAACAGACTCCACCAGCAGGACCCTTAAACGTCTATGGGGCAGGACACCAAGCGCGTCCAATCTGACAGACTTTGGAAGTGGCACTCGGCAGAGTGGGGAGGGACCCTGAGTCCCAGATCCTGCGTACGGGCCTGGTCACCAAGACACTCAGCAGGTTTGCCGGAAGTCAGAGCCCCGCTCCCCAGGTCAGGCCATCCTTCCCCACCCCCACCGTGCCCCCCACTCTGGCACGTGGTCCCACCTCCACGGCACAATCCAGGGGACATGACACACGGCGCACGAGGCTTGCATAGCGACACCAGGGGTGAAACCTGAACTCTGACTGCTGGGCGCTGGGAGCCTGAAGTCGCTGCTGTGGGCCAGGGGGCCCTTTGCAATGAGACCTGCCTTCGCGAGCTGCGACGTGACGCTCACAAGTGCCCAGGGAGGCCGTCCTGGGAGCCACTGGGTGTGATGGTGAACGCTAACTGGAGAGGCGTGGAGCAGAGTCAGGACGAGTGACAGAGGACCCGACGCATCACCGCTGGTCCCTCTGCTGTCGCCTCACTTGTCAGCCTGCTGTCACCCCCGAGGGCCCCCGCTGTCACCTGCAGCCCTCCCCTCCCTCTAGTCACGGCTGCAGGGAGGGGATCCCACCTACCTTGCTTCCCTCACGCCAGCCGCTCTGCCTGAGGTGATGCTGGCAGGTGTCCCCTGGGAAAGACTGGCTGACATGAGCTGAAAACACTGCTGACACGGCTCTCAGTGACCCAGGAAACCCGCGGGCTCCAGGGCCTCTCTGTTGTCCTGGAGGCCTCGTGCTGGTATGAACACGATGCCCTCACTGGTAAACCTGGCCTCTGCCAGCCTCCAGGAAACCGCCCACGCTGCCGGGCACTTTGTCTCCGGCATCAGGCCGGAGGGCAGACAGCCAGTGGGAGAAGACCTGGGGGCTGGCCTCCACCCCACAGGGAGCTCGGCCTCCCTGAGGCCCTCCCAGGACACCCCGCCTCAGCTCTCAGGCATCCCTGAGCTGCCAGGAGGCAGACCCACCCCGCCTGCTCCCTGGGGTCCTGGTCACCCTCTGCAGATTCGGGCAGGACTGCAGCCTGCAGGACGCAGTGTCAGTCTCTGCTCCTCACTCTGGGGCCCCCTCACAACTCAGACTCAGGGCTGCAGCCCCGGCCCCCAGAGGTGCACGCTGGCCCAGAGGTCGGCGCCAGGCACCCTCCCCCACCCCTGGCCCCGCTGGGGGCAGGCGCACAGATCCAAACCCGTGTTGCTTCACCGTCACTCGGTTTTCCCCTGCCTGTCCTCTACATCACAGTAGTTCACTGTTTTAAATTCTTGTGTGATGGGGTGCTATTATTAATTTTATTTCAGGGTAGTAAAGGGAGTAACAAAATACTTGTTATAAAGAGGGCCGGGATCTGCTTGAAGCTTGAACCCCACTGCTTGAGCCAGGCAAGACCCGCCGTGACTTCCTGCAGCGGCTGTGAACTTGGACTTGAGGAGCTCCAGGGAGCGGGGGCTTGTGGGTTTGGCAAAGGAATCTGAATGACCAGAGGAAGACGCGGTGGGAGGCCTGGACACGCTGGGGTGGCAGGGGCGCCGGCATCTGCGTGGGGGGGACAGTGGCCCCAAGCCCAGGGCCCTGCTGGTCCCGTGAACAGGGTGGCTGTCCAGGAGAGCGGGGGTCACCCTGGCCCCGGGTTAGCTTGGGAGAAAGAAACGCGTGTAACCATGGGTGCCCTTCATCTCTGGTCTCTGGAGGCTGGTCCCACCCATCTACAGAAAATAAACTCGGGTGGGCAGGAACCACACTCACGTTTCAACCTCTACCCAGGACACAGGCATCATCTCAGTTAAAATGATCAGTTTGCAAGGTTTCCAGAGGAACCCAAGTCATTTCATTTCCAAAGACTTTACTCGGAATGTTTATCTGCCACATGACAAAGGAGGGGCAGAGTTCACTGGGGACAAGGTCCCCTCTCAGTCGACAGAGGTGGTCTCCTGCCTGCCATCCACGTGCAGACCACTTCAAGGAGGGTGACTTGGTGAGACTGGAGCCTCCTGCCCTCACTGGCCCAGCTCTCCCCACACCACAGAGCAGGGGATTCAGTTCAGAAAGTGAAGGCAGAAGATGGCAAGGAGACCTGGCCCCTTGGGCTGCCCAGCTCCAGTCTGCCATCCAGAGGGCCAGAAGCCACCCTGGCCTGCATCCTGGGACCCGACGAGCAGATGCCCCAGGGCCACTCTGGGCTCCTCAGTAGACCAAGCTCCATAAGCGACTCTGCACAAACCAAGAGGCGGGCTCCATGGGGGACCCTGTGTTCAGTTCAGTTCCGTCACTCAGTCGTGTCTGACTCTCTGCAAACCCACGAACCGCAGCACGCGAGGCCTCCCCATCCACCACCAGCTCCCGGAGCCCACCCAAACCCATGCCCATTGAGTCAGTGATGCCATCCAACCATCTCATCCTCTGTCTTCCCTTCTCCTCCTACCTTCAATCTTTCCCAGCCATCAGGGTCTTTCCAATGAGTCAGCTCTTTGCATCAGGTAGCCAAAGTATTGTAGCTTCAGCTTCAGCATCAGTCCTTCCAATGAATATTCAGGACTAATTTCCTATAGGATGGACTGGTTGGATCTCCTTGCAGTCCAAGGGAGTCTCAAGAGTCTTCTCCAACACCACAGTTCAAAAGCATCAATTCTTCAGCACTCAGCTTTCTGTATAGTCCAACTCTCACATTCATATGTGAACACTGGAAAAACCACAGCTTTGACAAGATGGACCTTTGTTGTCCTGTATTGGCCAGGGTCAGCCCTTTGTTCCTACTTCCTCTCCCAGACCACAGTTACTTAGCTCCCCCAAATACCCAACCCGGCAAATTTACTGAACAAAGTGCCTAGAGAAAAGGCCCAGCAATGCAACTCAGAGGCACCCCTGGAAAAAAGCATCACCCGAAAATGCACTAAATTAGGACTTAATTGCTAGAAACCACTTTCAATTACTAAAAATTACCACAAATTACTTGTTGAATAGACACATTCTTTCACCACCATTAATAATTTAAAATAGCTAATTGCATGTAATTGGGAGTAATTTTTGTTCTTCGGGGAGAGGCAAGGTGCTGTGTTCTGCTGCCTGGCCAGGCTGGGCCTCCCTCAAGGCACTGCCGTGGGTGGTGCCCCCATGCCGGATCTCCCAGGAGAGAAGGCAGCCAGCAGGGCCAGGTGGCCACCGCCTCCCACTCCATGAGGGTGCTGTCTGTCCAAAGAAACGTGTGGGATTCGGAGCTCCCAGGGCAGCCAGCCTGCTCCTCCAGCCTCACCATGGATGCCTCCAGCAGGACAGGGCTCCTTCCCACATGCAACTGTTCACCGATGAAGCCGCAGGAACCAGCTGCCCCCCACAGGTTGCCTCCCCCGAGAAGAAAGGGGTTCAAGGTCAAGGGTCACCACTGAATCAGTGGCTGTGATTGAGGAGACCACCACCTCCCGATCTGACTAAACCCGAGCCAGCGGAACCACTCTGTGATCATGAAACTGGGAGGGGCTGGTGGGATTCCAGCCCCTGGGAACATAAGGCTCCGACGTGTCTGTGCAGACGTGGCCTCTGGGTTTTTCCACTCCTGATTCACAGTCCTGGGTCCACGGCCCTGGATCCACAGGCCCTGGTTCACAGCCTCCCCAACCAGCGGCCTGAGCAGAAGCTGAAGCCCAGAGAAGCCGTGCTTTCTCCTCAATGTGCCAAGTGGCAGCTGAAGACACCCTGCCCACCCGGGGAGGCCCTGTGAGGGACAGGACAGGTCCCGCGGGCCCGCAGGGCTCCAGCACGCTGCTGGGGGAGGCAGGGGGTTGGGGAGTCTCCCCGGCTTCCTTGCTTCACCTGCAAATTCCAGGCACTCTCATGACCCCAAAGACTCCAGCCTCCACCACAAACCATTTTCATGTATTTAATTGGCTCTCTCTGGGGGATGTTTTTGAAACTAGCTCTTTGAAGACGTTTCATTGTGGTGCTGAGATAAAGCTCGAAAGAGGAGGGGTTTATCGAGAGAGGAAAGAGCAGATAAAATGAGAAGCAGGAGATGAAAGGAGGAACAGATGACAAAAGCAGGCACGTGAGGATGTGGTGCGGGCCAGACGCGGCCCCGGGCTCTCCAGCCCCGATCTCAGAGCCGCTTCATTAACTCAACCAGAGGACAGTGCAGCCCTCTTTCCTTCGAGGGCCGTATTAGCAATTTTAAATTTTCCCAAACGCGGAACAATGGGCGTGTTTTCTACAGAGAGCATTTAAGAAATGAAAAGCCAAGCCTAAGAGGAGGGGCATGAAGTGGGGGGCAGCGGCAGGAGGAGCCCCAGAGCTGCTGGCCGCGTGGGGTCCCGACACTGGAGCGGCACGTGGCTCCCACCTGAGGGCATGTGCTCTAGCTCACTGTCCTCCCCAGGGAACGGGGTCACCAGCCGACCCCGAGGCTGGGCAGGGACCATCACCACAAAGCACCATCCCTGCCAACCGAGACGGGAGCCCAAGCCCCCGATCTGACACACGCGGGTGGCGTGGGGGGAGCCGGCCTGGAGCTAGGTGCTGACCCCAGAGGACTGGCTCTCCTCCATACATGCCCCCCGAAGGTCACGGGAATCTGCCTGGGAATCCAAGCCCTTCGGGGCCACCTCCGAGGGCAAACACAGCCCTCCGTGCAAACTGGTGAGTCAGTAACAGATAAACCAGGAGAAATCCTGATCATTCGAGGGTCTGAGGTGCCTGACCCCACACAGCGCATCTCAGCTAACGGGACACAAGGCCTGGCCACTGCCTCCGGGCTGCTGCCTCCCAGGCTCCGTGGCCTGGTGGACATGCTCAGACATCCAGAGTGAGCGGATGCTGCCTTCTGCGGGCGGGCCCCGGCCTCGGCCTAGTGAGGGCCCCAGAGCCTGCCCCGAAAGCTTTTCATGTGGTCAGGTCGTGCCTGTTGACAGAGAGCCTGAAGTTCACAATCCAGCTGCCCCTGCACGGCTCCTTCTTTCAGCAGTGAGTCAGACGGCGCTAGGTGCCTGCCCAGGAAAGCTTCCGGACACCTTTCTGCTGTTTCTGCACAGATTCCTACCAGCGCAAGCCGCACACGACCCTAAAAACGACATCTGAGGCACCTGCCTTTCCTGTCGTCTGGGGAAGTGACTGAGCAAAAGCAGACGGAAGAGCACATTTTGCTTCTGAAACCTACGGTGAGGCAGATGGCCTGGGAACGCAGCGTGCCTCTTCAGCGTGAACACGACGCAGTGATTACCCTGCACAGAGCACGGGGCGGCAGAGCCGGGGTTTGTGGCCCCAGCCCGGCAGGGGAGGGGTCTCCACTGCCCCCACAGGCCCCCCACCGCCCTGTGCTCCCCCAAGGACTCGCACCCACTCCCACCCGGGGGTCTTCACGACTCTCTGCTGTGGGTCCCGCCATGTTACTCTTCACTATTGACCACATCTGACCATCCAGACGCTTTTGATGGTTCTAGACAGAGTCGTGGGACAGAACCGGACACATTTGTAGGTCTGGGAGAGAATGGAGATTTCATTCACGTGAGTGTTTATTGTCATTTTGTTTTATTTTGTTTTTCAGTCTAAGGCCCTGGACCCTCCAACTCTACCACTTTCAGTTCAGTTCAGTTCAGTCGCTCAGTTGTGTCTTTTTGCGACCCCATGAACTGCAGCACGCCAGGCCTCCCTGTCCATCACCAACTCCCGGAGTCTACCCAAACCCATGTCCACTGAGTCAGTGATGCCATCCAGCCATCTCATCCTCTGTCATCCCCTTCTTCTCCTGCTCTCAATCTTTCTCAGCATCAGGGTCTTTTCCAATGAGTCAGCTCTTTGCATCAGGTGGCCAAAGTATTGGAGTTTCAGCTTCAGCATCAGTCCTTCTAATGAACACCCATGATTGAGCCCACTTTGCTTTGGTGAATAAACTAGATTTTGGTTGATTTCTAGTGTTTTACAAAAGAGGTTTGTCCACCTCTTTCTGTCTTGAAACTTGAGATCTGATGGGGTGACTAAGAGAGTCCTGTGTCAGGAATTCAGCCCGGAACCACCGTGACGGGCCCTGCCAGCACCTCTGCAGCTGGGCTTATTGCTTCCGGCCTGTAAGGATCCTTTAGAGGCTGAACCCAGTGTTAGAAGAAAGTCTCTGCCTGCACCCCTGTTCCTGCGCTTTGTAATTCAGTTCCCGCGTTCAAATAAAAGTGACTTCATACGGCTGTGGAATCCACTCATGTGGCCGGCTAACACCCCCAGAACCCTACGAGACCACAGAGCTTAACTGGAGAAGAGAGAGATGAGAGGGAGAGGAAGAAGAGGAAGGCAAATGAGAGTTGCAGAAATCAATCTGCAATTACCCGCCCAGGCAAGGCTAAAGGCAAGTAACACATAGCCTGCAAGGTAAATTATTTCAAAGAATAAACGCCTGACTGTCTCCATGACCCATATTGCTTTTAGTGACGCTTAAGACAAAATTACATTCCATACAGCCCATAAATGGGTCACCGCTCTCAGAAATGCGGGGTTTGCGGCACCATCTGGGAAGCGTCCAGGTTTCCGGGGGTCTCCGCTTCCACCTCTGCTGTGACATCCAGTTCTCTAGAGGGTGAAGACTCTGTTATGTCAGACAGAAAGACCCCACTCCAGGATGTTCAAAGGTAGATGGCCGCCTGCCTGCCTCCCCGTTTGTCACTTCCATTAATCCTCAGCCACATCCTAAACCAAGCCTTCAATCAGCTTGTTAAATTTTAGTGCAGATGAAGTCTACCTGACCTCATACGACAAAATTAAAAGCAAAAATCTCTAACTTGCCTCAGAAGAAAATGCAAGCTTTTACAGTGTTCAAAGTTAAGAAATCTAGCATTAATCATAAGAACAGTATAGTTTGTCAATATTTCTTGAACCTCTTGGGATACCTAGACATCCCCTAAGAGACAAAAATTTGCCTCTCAAATACGTATATTAATAAATAAGAATGACTTTGGTTTGCCCCCAGAGTGGTGACACTTCTGCGAGGCTTTCGTCTGCATTTCCGAGTCTTACGTGTGACCTCAAGCTTTGCCTAGGGGTCACCTTGGGTGACAAGGCGCCTTTTCCACCATGAAGGTACATCATGTGATCCCAGCCATCCGCCCCGGAGAGACACACCAAGGCCTCAGAAATGTGTCCGCGTCACCTCCGATGGTTGGAGGGACCCCCGGGCCCGTGGCAGGACAGGACGGGGGGTGAGCCAGAGCAGAGAGCCTGGTGAGGACGGGTGATGGAGGAAGATCTTGGGGGGGGACCCCAGGGCACACACCCGCGGGGCGCCCTCTCTGGCTGAGACCTGAGGCGCGGTGTCCACGACTGGCCTTGTCGGCACCTTCCTGTATTTCCATGGTAACGGGCTGGTTCGCAGGCAGCTGGCGCCAGTTACAAGTCACACTGTCAACTCCCAGATACAGGACCAGGGGGTCAGAGGGTGAGTCTGTGCTGATGACCCCGAGCCCCCTCGGCCCCTCCCCTCAGGGTCAATGTCCATCTCTCTGCGGCATCTGATGGGGCAGAACCTGGGTCTGTGGCCCCTGTGCCCCGGCCTGGCAGCCCCCTGACAGACACGCTGCTGAGTCCCCCAGAGGCAAGGACAGGGGCCTGGCGAGGCCCATGCAGGCAGCAACCCACTGGGAGTCCTCAAATGTCACAGAGAACTCGCGCTCCCCACCACACACACACGGCATCCTGGTTACTCTGCTCCTTCAGGGGAAACGCTGAGAATGCAACGTGCAAAGCAAGCTGACTCTCAGAACCACGCCCCAGAGGAGCCGGGGCGCGACGTGCACCGTTTCTGGAATCATGGCTCTAAGGGGTGGGGGAGGGAGCTTCAGAAACCAATCGTGTTTTCTGTTCTAACCACAGGGCTGCTCTCTCTCCTTTTCAGGCCGGTAACATTTAGCTGTGAGCTCTCTGGTGTTCACATGTCTGCCCTGGGGTCAGGATCTGAAATGTTCCAAGGGCCCACCGCTCAAAGGGAACTTGCAGAGAATACTTTGAGAAGCCCCCTTTGCAACGTCGATGAGGTCACCAAGGTGTTCAGTTGGGACACTGTCTTTCCTTTCAGTTCAGCAAACCTCCGCCCAGGACATAGCGAGCTCCTTCGACCATTCTTTCTACTTCTTTAGAGACAGAGAGGTGTTTGTCTTGGAAGGGTCTTCACTGAGTTAAGGCTCTCGTTGCAAAATCCACCAATAAGGAGGGGTTCTTTAGAGCCAATAAGGAAATGTTACAAGTAAATACGGACCTAGAAAAATATGAGATTCAGGGCTTTCTTGCCAAACAGGAGATGATGGCCATTGCCCAGTATCAGGAAGGCTTCTGCAGAGTTCAGCTTTCCACGTGCCCCGTGGCTAGGCTGGGACGACCTGCAGTGGCCGCGCACCGCCTCCGGGAGCCGGGCCCAGGTCTGGGGCCGGTGCTGTCATCACAACAGCACAGTTGGGGACTGCGTGCACTTCCCACTGCGAGTGCAGACAGCGCTCATGGAATCCTCAAAAACAACTTTCTGAAAATTTAGGTTTGTGATTTTTTAACAGTTATAAGCTTATTCAAAAGAGACCTTTTTGAGTCACTTTCATTGGTTTACAGTTTTTTAAATGATTTTTTCACATTTCTCAGAACAACTCTTCATAGTTTCCTCTTGCGATTTTTAAACTCAGCTCACCTAGAGTGATTCCCTCTTTCCCCCAGTAATTGCGTATGTATGCCCTTTAGTTACTATTGTTGGTCAAACAGGTCTGTTTTATGTGTTTCTTCAAAGAACTAGGTTTTCTGTTTGTCTGTTTCCTTGATGTTTGCCTCTCTATCTATTTCTCATTTCCTGCTCTTTTCTTCTTCATGTCCCTCTTTCTAATGTCTTTTGCGTGCTGTTTTGACATTTTTCTCTTCATTATGAAATGTTTCAGGGTGTGGAAGAAATGAAACACTGCTGAGGAGGCCTGTCTCTTCTCCTCCCCTGGAGCTGACGCTGCCCGGCTCCCACACTCCACTTCCCCCACGCCCGTGCCTGCCTGTGCGGGCGAGCTCTCCTAAACAGCACCCGGGGCGGCAGCCCTTGACCTCATACACTCCCGCTCTGCGCTAGCGTCTCCCCAGCCCTGAGACGAGACGCGCGGGCAGCAGGGCCTCCCGGCGGCACTGGTGCTGAATTCCTCTCTGCTTGAGGGGTGTCGAGGGCACTCCCGTTTGGCTGCTGTTGGACGGACGTGCCACTGACCGTTACAGACAGGCTGTTCCTAGAGCCCAGAACACAGCTGGGAACACCTGTGCATGGAGAGCTTGAGGGCGGACTTGCACACAATCACTGTTTTTGTTGTTGCCAAAACAGCATCCGAACAGTTTTATCAGCGGCGTCTAAGAATTTCCAACTTGCCCCGGATTCTGGCCCACACTTGAGGCCGTCAGTCTTTCACTTGCGGATCTGAACAGTTACTGAAATAGTACCTTGTGATTTCAGCCTCACCTTCCGGGACCTCCGGCGAGCCTGCGCGGCCTCCGTTTCCTCCTGGCCGGCGTGTTCTTCAGGGCTGGGTGCCGACGTTCGCTGGGCACACGTCACGGGGTGCACGTCGGCCCACACCCTCCTCCACGCTGCCCTCCTGCGGCGCCCCCACAAACCTGCTGTCTCGACTCTCCGGTCTCTTCCAGCCCTGCTCCTCCTGGTTTGAACCTCAGCATCTTCTCTGGGGCCCGCACCACTCCTGAGATAAACGCTTTAGACGCGCCTCTGGTTTGTTAGTGGGGAATTCAGTTTCCATCTGTCATTTCCCCCTTTGCTCTTCGCTACAGCTTCAGGGGACATACAATTCCCAGCGACAGTCAGCTCTCAGAGTCTGGAGGGACTACGCGCTGCTCCTGCCATCCTTGCTGCTGGTATTAAGGCGCGGCCTGAATGTCATCCTTTCCCACACGGTCTCTCTTCTCTTGGACCTTGGTCTCCTGCTGACCCACTACGACGTCTCTAACCTTGACTGGAACATCCTGCTGGGAACCCATGACTTCAGCAACACACAGCCTGGCACCTCCTTGCCCTTCTGGGGTCTCTGCCACCATTCCTACCTCCCCCACACCCTCCACCCCTTCTGGAACTCACACATGATGCCACCTGGACCGTCCATCCTTCCCCAGCCCTGCACTGAAGAAGGACCAGCATCCTTTTCCACCCCTGTTGCTCCAGATGCTGCACTTGGGATCATCTCTCCAGACCCACCCTGCACCTCGATAACCCCCTCTTTATGGATATCTGACCAGCTGTCTGATCCATCCACACAGTTTCTAGCTTCCAGGCCCACATTTTCTGTTTTCATAAGTTCTGGTAATTTTGTTTTAAACTCTTATTCCATTTTCATTCTACTGCATTTTTTATTATTGCTTGCATTTTCCTTAGTTATTTCAAACACTGAATAGGCAGTCTCTTTCAGCCTACTCCATGATTTCTGTTCTATCTGATTCTTTTATCTGCTGCTGCTTCTGATTCATCCTATTGGGTTATTTATTCCTGTGATCTTTACTTTCTGATCATTTAAATCAGGATTTCCAGCTCATCCCAGATCCAGGGTCAGGAAGGCGTGGCCTCCACTTGCCTCTGAGACCTCAGCAGTTTGAAAACTGTCCAATAAACAGTCATCTGAGAAGGAGCACACAAACACGTATGCAGAAATGCCAACCTTCAGAGTAACTTCAGAGGCTTTCTTCAGGAATTGTCTTCATAATTACATGTAGATAGTCCATATTCTTTATTGTATAATGTTGTTTCTCACCGAAAGGCTTCCTGATTATTTTACTTAACTCCAAGGCACATTTAGAGGTCTTAGAATTGCCATATATTTTTCCACACATAAACTGTTCTGCCTTCAATGAACATTTAAGTAGGCAGATTGATCTCTGGTCATATATTCAAGCGCAGCCTCCACAGTGCCATGAGCAGAGGTAGCTCAGCTGGGAATAAGCATGAGATAGACTCTCAGGAACCGCCCTGGAGTTGACCATTCTCCAGTGTTCAACATCTGGATCAGTCCGAGGGCATCGCTAGTTTTGAAACCAAAGTGGGAAGGCTCGTTAATAGAGGAAACTAATGTTCACCACCATCTCCAGAAGAAGCCAGACTAAAACACGGAATTGTTCTGCTCTGTCTTGACTCATTTAGTAGAAAGTTAAATTTTCAAGAGAACTCACATTAACCTAGAGTGAACCATGTAATCTAAGGATACCTGATAGAGCACTGGCTAATTTGTGAAATGCTTCCCTGGTCTCTGTGTGGTTCTGGGCCAAGTTCTCAGCCATGCCAGAGAGGGTCAGGAACAGACATGTCAGGGTCAGGTCGACCACCAACCCCTCTGGCAGGGCCCCATCACCTACACATGGGGGCCTTCTGCAGCGGCCACCCACTCCTGCTGGCCACATGTGTGAAAACTCACAAAGCCGGGGACCTCTTTCCAGCTCAGAGGGCCTAAGGGCCTGTGCCCACTCCCATCCTCCGGCAGTGGCCTTGACTGGGCACTTAGTCTCCTCCCCACGTGCTTCAGACCAGGGTGCTCTTATAGGCAAGGGGCAAAGCCCTGAGAAGAAGGCCCTTCTGGCCCACGGCCACGCCCACCCATGCACCACACCAGACACCCTCAGCCCTGCGTCCTGCCCCCCACCCCCAACCTGTGCCCCAGGCTGCCCGCGCTCAGCCCCATTGGTGCACCCCGCCCCCACGCCGCCCTCATGTAGCTCATGGTGAGCGCACCAGGGGATGCACATCCCCTCCCACGCTCACGGCCTCCCCCACCTCACGCCCCCTCCTCCAGTTAGAACCATGCGAGTTCTGCAGACGCCGTTCCCAGAGTCAGCCCCCAGGGGCTCGTGCGGTCAGGTGGACGGCACAAGGCCCCATTCCTCCGGGAAGTACATCTTCCCAGCGGCAGAGAGTCAGGGGATCTATGTTCTAAGAGAAACCTGGGACGCTTTCACAGCAAGCAACTGATGTCCCTCTGAGCCACAGAGGCTGCCTCTGAAATTAGGAGGTGGGCCCGGGCAGAAGCAAGCGTTCCTAGGGACGCACGCTCAGTGACTTTTCTTGGGAGGAGGATACCCCATTTGTGTGCCCACTGCCCTTCTTGGTCCGCTCACACTGTGGACTCGGAGACACCCCCAACTCAGAACCCAGGGGGCTCCCAGAGACCAGCTCTCTACCACCCATAACCGCTTCCCACACGTAAAACAAGCAGCGGTGTTCTGAGAAACACAGACCACCCAGGGCTCCATCTCTGATTCCTGCTACTTCCCAGATCCCCGCCCTTGATGCTGAGTGAGGACCTGGAAGGAGGGGCTGGAGGGGCCCACAGTCCCGCCGCCCTCGTGCCCATCGGGTGCCCAGGGTGAGCCTGGTGGGATGTAGGCAAATCAGGAAGTGATGCAGAACAGCGTCTTCACCATCTAACATCTCCGAGCATGCACGCACACCCGAGCCGTAAATTGGAGTTAGATAATTGTGGTGATTTTGCGTGTGAATTATATGCTCTTATGTTTGTACTCATTCGCTCAATCGTGTCCGACTCTTTGCATCCCCATGGACGGTAACCCGCCAGGCTCCTCTGTCCATGGGACTCTCCAGGCAAGAATACTGGAGTGGGTTGCCATGCCTTCCTCCAGGAGGTCTTCGGACTCAAGGACCAAACCTGTGTCTCCTGCGCTGCAGGCAGATTCTTAACCAGTCTGCCACCTACTTGCATTTAAAACCAGAATTGCACAATAGGAAGATGAATGATAAAAATCTATGTTAATAATTTTTGACTCAGAACGACACTGAAGAGCAAATATTAACACAGAGCAGGTGGAGGGGACACATGACGCCTCCGTTCCTGCGGGGCCCCTCCTCGGACCTTCTGAGGCGCCGGCCGAGCATGCGCAGACTCCCGTGCCGTCCCGGCGCGGGGGTGGGCCTTCGGAGGCGCAGACCAAGCATGCGCAGACTCCCCGGCTTGCTCTGGGCGCGGGGCCTTCGGAGGTGCAGACTGAGCATGCGCAGACTCCCCTGACCGTCCCTGGTCGAGCAAGCGCAGACGTTAGTCCTGCCCCGCGCTGCTTCTGGGCTGGGTGTTGAGATGGTCCGCGCTGAGATCCTCTCCGCGGAGACGCTCCGCACCCCTGCCTTCCTTTAATGATCTGCTTGTGCTAGTTTGCGCCCAGTTATAAAAAACTGAACAAATGTATTCATTTAGAATCACAAGCAGCTAACCAGAGTTCCCAATTCTGGATTATCGTTTTAGCTCCTGAGACACTTAACAGAATGCTCTAGATTCATTAACTGGCCCACGAAATGGTCACGCAAGCCAGCAGTCTTGAGTTGAGGACAGGCAGTGTTGCCTAGGCCGCCCTGCTCACGCCCGCGTGGAAGGGCGCTTCCTGAGTGTTTAGAGAATGGCACCGCCTGACTTCATGTAAGGAGCAACCCCATGAGATGCTATTACTGCATTTCATCCAAGATAAGAAATCGTCGGTTTTGAGACAGTCCATCATTTCAGTCTTACTATGAAAAAGCCAAAATGCTGCAAGTTAAATGATGGTGCGCTATTGACATAAGATGCACGCTGATTTCAGGGGTGTTAATGTGGGGACAGAAAGTGCATCTGAGAAAGGCGGGATCACCCTGTGGTGGCTGTGGGGTTCTTGCTGCACAGGAACCCCCTCCCCCCAAACCCAGCTCTGACACTAGCGGCCCGCAGCTCTCAGCCCCGGGCTCGGGAACTGCCCCTCCCCAAGGCCCCATCCCGCACCTCCTCCTGGGCAGAGCGTGTCCAGTCCAGATGCCCCCTGGGGCACAGAGGCCCAGCCCCGTGCCCTCACGGGGTCGCCTCCAGACCTGGAGCTCTTGCTGGGCACGCCCTTCTCTTTCCCCTCTGCCCAGTCTGACTCCTGCCGCCTGCACAGGCGTGATGCCCCGAGCATGCCCAGTGACCTGCCCTCTGTACGTTCCATCTTAGCCTCGGGTCCAGGGTCAGACCAAAGGGGTGCGGGGCCTGCCCCTGTTTCACAGGCAGAGAAATAAGGAGAGCACGCGTGCTGTCAGGACGTGTGTGCCAAGCCGACAGGGCCCACTGGGGGCACAGCTGGAGCAGACGCTTCCTCCCGACTCCAGACCCACACTCTCTTCTCTACAGCGACCTGAGGGCCTCCGTGGGTCCCTGGGGCTCTAATGTGGGAAACAGGTCAAAATTATTTTCATAAAATACTAAGGCTCTACCTTCCTCCTCGCTGTATTTTCAATTACACTGGAGCTTTCCAGGGCTGTGTGGGTGGAGACTGCCTGGCATGAGCGCAGAAGCAGACAGGGGGACCCAGCTGTTTCCTCTTAAGACAAACCATAAGGAAATATGCAAAAATGCGTTAACAAAGTATCGCACCACTTTAATATTTTGGAAGACAGAGCTACTGTGGTTATTATGTATCAAATTTATTACCACTATTTTAATTTTAAAATGGATTAAAATGTAGCTTTTTAATTTTTCTCAATTTTTAAATTTCTAAGACAGTAAATGTAGATAGCACTAACCCACAAAAAGCAGAAGCTCTTTAGGGTCTTCAAGAAGTTTTAATAGTATGAAAGTGTCCTGAGGTCAGAATTCTGAAAATTATTGTTCTATACCCTGCTGTTGGGAGTTCTAGCCCCAACAATGCTCCAACTATATGGCATTGGGAACATCCTGTAATCACTTTGTGCCTGTTTTTTTTTTTAATCTTCTAAATAAAAAGGTATATTCTTCTTACAGCAAAAAGGAAGCTTGCGCTGAATACTGAAGTTGTGACTATCTAAAAATTATACTCTACTAAGTATTGCTATTCTCCATTATTCTATGAAAATTATAACAAAACATACCATATTAATGTGCCTTATAGGATTAAAATGTCATTAAACATGCAACTTGAAAATCTTACAACATTCAGATAAAAAATGTTAAGACACGAATAGGGAAAAAGTGATTTGTATGTTTGTATTTAAATAAGTTCTAGGTAATTCAGAGACTGTTAGTCCCATTTTATATGGAAAAAGAGTTATTAAGACATCAGAATCACCAGGGGAATTTTTAAGAGCTGCTGAAGGTAGGCCCGTTACGAAAGTATTCAGGTTAGGCTCTTTGGGGTAAGGCCCAGACACCCTCTTTTTTGAGGCCTCCTGAGTTACGCTGTGAGGCCTGGGCTGAGACATGCTCTGGAGACAGATGGGCTCACTTCCTGCGTGCAGAGTGACGCAGTGGGTGCTCCCACCAAGGAGAGGGCCACGGGTTAAACAGGCATTCGTGTCCATGTTGGGCAACTGAGAGAGGACACACATTCTCTCATACACATGGGGGGGATAGAAATCAGTTCAGTGATCAGTTAATTCTGGGAAGATGAATGTGGCCATGGCAGCAATGTTTTAGATAATCCCCAACTGCCACATAAAAGTAGAGATAGGGACTAGGTAGTGAGCAAAATCCAGGAGCATATTTAAGTCAAATCTAAGTGAAGTCATCTCCAAGGGCAGGTAACCCCAAGACAATGTCCAGAGAAAGGGCTGGAGATGAGAAACCTCAAGAAGCCAGCTCTGGGCATAGTAAAAATGGCAGTCTTTCATAAAATAAAAAGATGAGAAAACCATCAAAGATGGTCAGAATCAACCTTTTCAAAACTCTGGAAATCAAAGGCTGGCAGGAATCGGTAGGGGGGCAGCATTTACTCAAGAAATATGGCTGATTCTCAGTACAAGTCGTCAATTGACTGGCTTTGTAACCTGTTTCCACCACCCTCTCCAGCTCCACCGTAGCAGGGAAATGAGCAGCCACAACCACGGCAGAGACAGGAGGCTGGCAGCCCTGGGACAGGGCAGGTTGGGCTGGAGCTCCTTCTCAGCCATGCTGCCAGGACACTGTCACCACTTGACCTGCCTGTGGTTCCCTAGATGGCCCGATGTGTCTTTATTAAGTCTGACTCACAGAGCACCACGTGTGAAAGCCTCATCCCCAGGGCAGCTGCTGAAAACACGTGGAGGTGTGCTGCACTGCTCAGCAGCTGAGGGCAGGGGCAACAGCTGGGGCAAACAGCAGACTAAGCAGACGCTGTAAGGAGAAACTCAGGAACGAGACGCCCACAGGGGTTTGTGGAGCTCTCCCACAGTCCTGGGAATCAGCATGGCCACAAGCATGTTCAGGGCTGACCACATGCGCAGGACTGGGCATGCGCTCAGGAAAGACGTGAGAAGGTCACCTCTGCATGACCTTCAGGCTCTGAGCCAGTAGGAAGTGAAGGCCAAGGCAGAGTTCTCCACGACCTGGCTGAGTAATGAGGGCCTGCCTAGAACACACAGAACTGCAAGGCCTAGAGACTTAGTGGTTTCAGGTGTTCAAGGGAAGTGTTCCCAGCATTTCTGATCACTAAGCTAGCTGGGTAGAGACTTCAGTGGCCACACATGACACAGAGTACATGCTTTACGGCATTGGTTTACCAGTCACTAAACAAATGGTAACACCAACAACAAATCTTGAGTAGGGGAAAAATTTGATTTCAAGAGTTACCAGGCTGTATCATTTAAAATATCCAGTTTTTAATGAAAATTTGGGGGACACACAAAGAAATAAGAAGGTATACTTCACACACAGAGGGGAAAAACAATAATAAAAACTGTCCCTAAGGAACTGGATGCTGAGCTTACTAGACAGAGAGCTTAAAGGAGTTATTTTAAATATGTCCAAAAAACCAAAAGATGCCATGTCTAAAGAATTCATGAAAAGAATGAGTCATCACATAGAAAATATCAATAAAGAGATAAAAATAATATTAAAAAACAATAAAATTCTCCAGTTAAAAATTACAAAAAATGAAAAGTTCTCCAGAAGAGCTGAACAGTGGATCAGAGCAGGCAGAGTAAGAATCAGTCCTGAGGACAGTCATTGGAAGGACTGATGTTGAAGCTGAAACTCCAATACTTTGGCCACCTGATGCGAAGAGCTGACTCATTTGAAAAGACCCCGATGCTGGGAAAGATTGAAGGCAGGAGGAGAAGGGGACGACAGAGGATGAGATGGTTGGATGGCATCACCAACTCGATGGACATGAGTTTGGGTAAGCTCCAGGATTTGGTGATGGACAGGGAAGCCTGGCGTGCTGCAGTCCATGGGGTCGCAAAGAGTCAGACACGACTGAGCAAGTGAACTGAACTGTGGATAGTGAGTTGAGATTATCCAGCTTAAGGAGCAGAAAGAAAAAGAGAATGATGAAAAATGAACAGAGCCAGTGAGGCATCATCAAACATACCAATATATGCACAACAGAAGTCTCAGATGGAGGAGAGAGAGGGGGGGGGAAGAAAGAACATTTAAACAAATAATGACCCAAAATCCCCAAATTTGATAAAAACTATAAATCCAGTCATCCATAAGCTTGAGAAATTCCAAGTAGGACAAACTCAAAGAGAGCATCATCAGTATCAAACTGACAAAAGCCAAAGTGAGAATCCTGGAAGCACAAGAGAGAAGCAATTTATCCCATATAATATTAACAACTAATTTTCATCAAACTGGAGGCCACAGGCAGTGAGATGACATACTCAAAGTCCTGAAAGAAAGACTGTCAATCAAGAATTCTATACCCAGCAAAACTATCTTTCAAAATTAAGACAAACAAAAACAGAGACTCCACTGCTTTTAGATGTTCCCTAAAATAAATATTAAAGGGAGTGCTTCAGACAAAAACAAAAGGAAACTAGACACTAAATCATCCCAGTGAAGAAATCACAAGCACAGTAAAAGCAATGCAAATGACAGAATATGTATATTTTCTGTATCTAACGTTTTTTGCTCCCAAATTAAAAGCAACTACACAAGGCAATAATTATGAACCTGTTTTGAAAGATAGATATTGTATAAAAATATAATTTGTGTGACAATAGCAGCACAAAGGAGGGGAAACGGGAGGAACCAACATGTGAAGAAGTTGCTGTGTACCACTGAAATCAAGCTGGTATTAATATAAACTAGATGTTATAAATTAAGATGCTAATTTTAATCCCTAGGGCAGGCACTATAAAACTTGCAAAAAAAATTAATATAATGACAAGGAATTTTAAATGACACACTACTGAAAAATGAAGAAAGTAATGGATATAAAAACCAAATGAAAAATGGGTAGAAAACAAATAGCAAAACCTTAGAAGACATTGCTGTTCACTCACTCAGTCGTGTCCGACTCTTTGCGACCCCATGGACTGCAGCACGCCAGGCTTCCCTGTCCTTCACCATTTCCCAGAGATTGCTCAAACTCATGTCCATTGAGTTGGTGATGCCATCCAACCATCTCATCCTCGGTCACCCCCTTCTCCTCCTGCCTTCAATCTTTCTCAGCATCAGGGTCTTTTCCAATGAGTCAGTTCTTCACATCAGGTGGTCAAAGTATTGAAGCTTCACCTTCAACATCAGTCCTTCCAAAGAATATTTAGGATTGATTTCCTTTAGAATTGACTGGTTTGATCTCCTTGCAGTCCAAGGGACTTTCGAGAGTCTTCTCAAACACCACAGTTCAAAAGCATCAATTCTTTGGTGCTCAGCCTTCTTTATGGTCCAACTCTCATATCCATGCATGACTACTAGAAAAACCAAAGCTTTAATTAGATGGACCTTTGTTGGCAAAGTAATGTCTTTGCTTTTTAATATGCTGTCTAGGTTTGTCATAGCTTTTCTTCCAAGCAGCAAGAGTCTTTTAATTTCATGGCTGCAGTCACCATCTGCAGTGATCTTGGAGCCCAAGAAGATAAAGTCTGTCACTGTTTCCATTGTTTCCTCATTTATTTACCATGAAGTGATGGGACTGGATGCCATGATCTTAGTTTTTTGAATGTTGAGCTTTAAGCCAGCTTTTTCACTCTCATCTTTAAGCTATTGATATTTCTCCTGGCAGTCTCGATTTCAGCTTGTGCTTCATCTAGCTTGGCATTTCACATGATGTACTGTGCATGTAACTTAGATAAGCAGGCTGACAATATAGAGACTTGAAGTACTCCTTTCCTAGTTTGGAACCAGTTTGTTGTTCCATGTCCAGTTCTAACTGTTGCTTCTTGATTAGCATACAGATTTCTTAGGAGGCAGGTAAGGTGGTCTAGTATTCCCATCTCTTTAAGAATTTTCCATGGTTTGTTGTGATCCACACAGTCAAAGGCTTTAGCGTCATCAATGAAGCAGAAGTAGATGTTTTTTTCTGGAATTCTGGTGCTTTTTCTATGATCCAATAGATGTTGGCAATTTGATCTCTAGTTCCTCTGCCTTTTTAAATCCAGCTTGAACATCTGTAAGTTCTTGGTTCACATACTGTTGAAGCCTAGCCTGGGGAACTTTGAGCATTACTTTGCTAGCATGTGAAATAAGTGCAGCTGTGTGACAGTTTGAACATTCTTGGACATTGCCCTTCTTTGGAACTGGAGACAGAAGACATATATCCTATCTAATCAGTAATTGAATTAATGTAAATGAGCTAAATATTCCAAGTAGAAGTCAGAGCTTCTTAGAATAGATTTTAAAAGCATGATTCAAAAATATGTTATGGGAAACATATTTTATCTTTAAAGGCAAAAACAGCTGAAATTAAAAGGATTTAAAAGAGAAATGTCATTAAATAGTAATGAAAAAAAAAAAGAACAGGAATGTGTAACTAACATTAGATGCAATCAACTTTAAGACAACAGCTGTTACTAGAGACCAGTGGGCAATCTACCAAGAATGTGCAACAGTTATATATATATATGCACCCAAAAATGAAGCTCCTATATACAAAAAGAAGAACTATCAGAATTGAAGGGAAGAATAGACAATGATAGTTGGAGATTTCAATACTATACTTTCAATAATGGATAGAAAAACTAAAGAAAAGATGAACAAGAAAACAGAGGACTTGGACAATATTGCAACCCAACTAGACCTAACAGACATTACATAACATGCCACACAACAGAGCAGATTACACTTTCTTTACAAATGCCCAGGAAGATTCTCACAGACAGACTAACTTTTAGGCCATAAAACAAGTATAAAGCTACTATATATGACCCAGAAATCCCATGCCAGGTATACCCAAAAGAATTGAAAACTTATGTTGTCACAAAGATGTGTACTGAGGATTCATAACAATATTGTTCATCATAGCCAAAAGTGGAACAATCAAAAGTCTGCCAAATGATTTATCAGTTCTGTTCATTTCAGTTGCTTAGTCATGTCTGACTCTTTGCGAAGGCACGGGCTGCAGCATTTAAGGTTTCCCTGTCCATCACCAGCTCCCAAATCTTGCTCAAACTCATGTCCATGGAGTCAGTAATGCCATCCAACTATCTCATCCTCAGTCACCCCTTCTCCTCCTGCCTTCAATCTTTCCCATCATCAGAGTCTTTTCCAATGAGTCAGTTCTTTGCATCAAGTGGCCAAAGTATTGGGGTTTCAGCTTCAGCATCCATGCTTCCAATAATGAATATTCAGGACTGATTTCTTTTAGGATTGACTGGTTGGATCTCCTTGCAGTCAAGGGACTCTCAAGAGTCTTCTCCAACACCACAGTTCAAAAGCATCAATTCTTTGGTGCTCAGCTTTCTTTATAGTCCAAGTCTCACATCCATACATGACTACTGGAAAAACTAGGTTTGTCTAGACAGACCTTTGTTGGCAAAGTAATGTCTCTGCTTTTTAATATGCTGTCTAGGTTGGTCATAGCTTTTCTTCCAAGGAGCAAGTGTCTTTTAATTTCATGGCTGCAGTTACCATCTTCAGTGATTTTGGAACCCAAGAAAATAAAGTCTGTCACTGTTTCCATTGTTTCCCCATCTATTTGCCATGAAGTGATAGGACTGGATGCCATGATCTTAGTTTTCTGAATGCTGAGTTTTAAGCCAACTTTTTCACTCTCCTCTTTCACTTTCATCAAGAGGCTCTTTAGTTCTTCTTTGTTTCTGCCTTAAAGGTAGTGTTATCTGTGTATCTGCAATTATTGTTATTTCTCCCAACAATCTTGATTCCAGCTTGTGCTTCATCTAGCCAAGCATTGCACATGATGTACTCTGCATATAAGTCAAATAATCAGGGTGACAATATACAGCCTTAATGTACTCCTTTCTCGGTTACGAACCAGTCCGTGGTTCTACATCTAGTTCTAACTGTTGCTTCTTGATTAGCATACAGATTTCTGAGGAGGCAGGTAAGGTGGTGTAGTATTCCTGTCTACTTAAGAATTTTCCATGGTTTGTTGTGATCCACACAGTCAAAGGCTTTTGCGTAGTCAATAAAGCAGAAGTAGATGTTTTCCTGGAATTTTCTTGCTTTTTCTATGATCCAAAGGATGTTGGCAAATTGATCTTTGGTTCCTCTGCCTTTTCTAAGTCCAACTTGTACATTTGGAAGTTCTCAGTTCACGTGCTGTTGAAGCCTCATTTGGAGAATTTTGAGCATTACTTTGTTAGCCTGAGATGAGTGCAACTGTGTGGTAGTTTGAAGCTTCTTTGGCATTGCCGTTCTTTGGTATTGGAATGAAAACTGACCTTTTCCAGTCCTGTGGCCACAGCTGAGTTTTCCAAATTTGCTGGCATATTGAGTGCAGCACTTTCACAGCTGATGAGTGGATAAACAAAATACAGTATATGCAGGCAACAGAATATTATTCGGACTTAAAAGTGAGCAGAGAACTGATACATACCACAGAATGCACACAGCTTGAAGACATGATACAAGGGGAAGAAGCCAGGCACAAAACGGCCATTTTTGTATGAATTCATCTGTATGAAATGTTAAAACAGTCAAATCCATTAAGCGAGAAGCTAGGTCAGGGTAGACAGGAGCACCGGGGCAGGGAGATGGAGTGAGGATTGAGTCATCACTGAGGTTTAGTTTCTGATACTGGACAGTGGTGATGAACATCTGAACACACTAAAAACTACTAAACTATACACCTCCAAAGGGTTCGTTTGTGGCATGTCAAATCTATCATGATAATAAAAAGAAGTAACCTGCCACGTGTTTTTTGACACTGCACCAAAAAAAGAAAGAAAAAGAAAAAAAAATGCAGAAAGGAGAGCCCCACAGAATTTGAAACGCTGTAGGAGCCCAGCCTCTTTCTACATGTTCAGGGAAACTAAGCTCGCATCCTTTAAAAGGGCAATAAAAAAGACGGTAGGCATCAAATCCCATAAAAAGTTGAGAGGAGGCAAGAAAAAAGAAGAATCAGTGACGTCACTGCCAGGCCCGGGAAAGCAGGCCACACCGGAACGACGGTGAGCAGCGACAAGGCTCCTGCGCGCTCGGGATTCAGCGAGGGTCCTGGGGAAGCTGCAGCTCAGATGCACCGGAAGGCCGGGCAGGCGGGTCGATAGACACAACCATGCACGCAAGTGGGATGCCATGTGCGCAAGTGCAGAGCGCGAGACCAAGGCTACGTGGGCCTGTTCTCCGCGCCAGCAGCTGGGGAGCTGCCGATCAGGGGTCAAAGTTCAGTCTGGCCTACGGGGCGGAGCCACGCCCGCGTCTGGCCACCTCTGCCGCCCATGCTGGTTTCCTGCGTTCCGCTGCCTTTCATTAGGGGATTTCTTCTCATTCTCTTTTAAGGAAATGTGACATTGTGTTAGATTTTTTAATTTTTGCTTTTTTGTTTCTTGCTTTCGACATACAGCTCAATATATCAGGAGATTCTTGCCAGGAAGTAAATCCAAAGTTGTTTTTATGACAGCAAATTACGTGCCAACGAGTGACATTTACATGCTGAATTTTAATGAAGTGTCAGAAGTGAAATGCATTTTTAAAAAATTTAATACATGAGAACAATGTATCCACTCACGAAACAATGTTGCCAGCAGGAGACAAGAATAGTAAATAAAAAGTGAACATCTTCTGTTCTTTAATGTATGTATTTATGTTACACAATTAAACCCCATTTTCCCTTCTTCAAACGGAAGGCTCCTGACAGCCCTGACGGCCGCCACCTTTGCTGGGACCAGGCCTGCGTTTCTGGGCGTGGCCGTGAAGAGGCGGGGCAGGGGAGACGCACCGCCCACTCTGCCCTGCCCGACGCGGCCAAGCCCACCGGATGGCAGGGAGGTTGGATCCTGAGGTTTTCCACGCCAGAGGGTGAAAACACGACACCACCAACCCCCGGCAAAGAGGAGGATGACTTTCCCCAGGAACCAAGCACGCGCAGTACAAGAACTGCAGGTCTGACCTGCAGCAGCCGGGCCTCACACCCAAGGGCGATGGGAGTCTGGACAGGAGTCTACCCCTAAGGCCTCCAGCGGGCTGGCCCGGGAGGGGAGAGGCAGGGAGGGCGCAGAGAGCCGCAGCCTTAGCGGGCAGACCGGTCCAGGAAGAAACAGAAGATAGTTTCCAGAACGTGCCAGGATATGCAGTTTAGGAGACCATAAGTATCCCCACGATGTTGCTTTTCAGCTGAGCCTATAAAATGTTCCACGCCTGCACCGCCGGGCTCACGGGGAAGTCCCCCAGTGCCTCTGCCACCAGGGGCCCCATCCAGGCACTCCAGCACGCCCTCTGGCGGCCCAGCAGCAGAAGCCGAAATGCTGTCCCCGCCAGGACCCCAAGCCCAGAACTGCTCCCGCTTCCGTGGGAGGCGCCCACGTGGCTCCCAGGACTCTGAACGCACCCTGCTCAGGACTGGCAGGTGGGAGCTAATGTAAAAACATGGGCTCTCTGCTTTACTGAAAATGCACAACCACCCAAGACCTACCGTGAAGCACAGCGAACTCTGCTCAGTGTTACGTGTCAGTCTGGATGGAAGGAGGGCTTCACGGAGAACGGATCATGTATATGTCTGGCTGAGTCCCTTCGCCATTTACCTGAAATTGTTACAACATTGGTAATTGGCTATACCTCAACACAAAATTGTTGTTTAGTCATTCAGTCATGTCTGACTCTTTGTGACCCCATTGACTGCAGCATGCCAGGCTTCCCTGTCCTTCTTTATCTCCCAGAGTTTGCTTAGACTCATGTCCATTGAGCCAGTGATACCATCCAACCATCTCGGCCTCTGTCATCCCCTTCTTCCCCGCCTTCAATCTTTCCCAGGGTCTTTTCCAATGAGTCGGCTCTTCGAATAGATGGCCAAAGTATTGGAGCTTCAGCTTCAACATCAGTCCTTCCAAAGACTATTCAGGATTGATTTCCTTTAGGACTGACTGGTTTGATCACCCTGCAGTCCAAGGGACTCTCAAGAGTCTTCTCCAACACCACAGTTCAAAAGCATCAGTTCTTCACTGTTCAGCTTTCTTTGTAGTCCAACTCTCGCATCCATGTAGGACTACTGGAAAAACCATAGCTTTGACTAGATGGACTTTTGTTGGCAAAGTAATGTCTCTGCTTTTTAATATGCTGTCTAGGTT
>JADEYB020000032.1:569070-639055 GCA_015832495.2 Alces alces | reverse complement strand
GGAGGAGGAGGGGAGAGGGGACGGAGAAGGGATGGGGGAGGGGAGGGGGGGAGGGGAGGGGGAACGGGGAGTGGACGGGGGTGGGGAGGGGGTGGGGACTTGTCCACAGCCAGGCTTGTTGTCAGGGTCCCTCAGCTGGAGGGGGTGGCGGGAGGAGAGGAAGGGGAGAGGAGGGGGGAGGAGGAGGGGCAGAAACTCATCCACACCAGCATTATCGTCAGGGCCCCAGCCCTCCTCTCTTCTCTCCTCCCCCTCCCCTCTCCCCCCGCCCAGCCCCTCCATTCTCACAGGATGAGCGCAGCTCCTCAGAATGGAGGGCCCCATCCGCTGAGTCACCCACAGCTGTGCTTTCGAGTCCATGTAGACCAGCTGACGATGACCTGACTCCAAGCTTCCTGCCATGAAGTGCAGGGTCGGGCGCTCCGCCGCCCTCTGCTCTAGCCCCCAGCGCTCCACGTGCTCAGCGGACGGCCATGTGGGAGGCCCCACCCCTACTCACTCATGTCCACCCAGCAGTCCAGGGCCTCTCTGCCCCGGAGCCCAGTCTGGGCCCCCGGATCTCTCTCCCAGGACCGCCTCTCCTGCCGCTCCCGGTGCCCAGTGAGTCCTACATTCCAGAACCATCCTCACCCATCTGTCCCCCTGCAGTACGGAAGGTGCGTCCTGCTCACCAGGATGCTTGGCCCGTGAAAGTTACTGAAGGATAACACACCAAAGTCTAACGCGCGGCCTTAGGGAGATATTCATACCTCCATGGTCACAGCAGCCAGGAGGCCACTCAAGGGTCCACTGATGGCTAAGCATGTAAACAGAACGTCCACTCACGATCCAGCCTGAAAAAGGAAGGACACCCCGACCCCTGCTACAACACGACGGAACCCCGAGGCCTTCAGGCTGAGTGCCGTGAGCCACACGCGGAGGGACGAGCGCTGCGTGACTCCTCCGCCAGCACCTTGCTGGGGCTCAGTTGCTAAGTCGTGTCTTTCTGTGACCCCACGGCCTGCAGCACGCCAGGCTCCTCTGCCCTCCACTACTTCCCGGAGTTTGCTCAGACTCATGTCCCCACGTCTCCTGCATCTCCTGCGTTGGCAGGTGGATTCTTCACCACTGTGCCATCTGAGAAGCACCTACAATGATCAAACTCACATAAGCCGAACGTAGATGTGGTTCCCAGCAGCTGGGGTGGATGTCTCTGTGATAAGGAGAAAGGCTCTGTTTGGGAAGGTGAAGTGTTCTGGAGACCACGGTGGTGACGGCTGCACAATAGTACGAACGTGCTGAGAGCCACAGAACCGTGCACCCAGGTTAAAATAAATGTAAGTTGTAAGTGCATGTGTTATTTATGTGCATGGATTTTTGCTATGTTAATGATATTGTACTGTGCATCTCATTTTTGTCACTAAACATTCTGCTTTCTTTTTTAATCTTTCAGCTATGCTGCATGGCACGCGGGATCTTAGTTCCCCAACCAGAGAACTGAACACATGCCCCCCACATTGGAAGCCCTGGAAATGCAGAATCTTAACCACTGGGCTAAGAGGGAATCCTGGTAGACTTTATGCCATGTATATTTTACAATGATTTTTAAAGAGTGATAAATACTTGGCCAAAGAATGAGGGGCGATGGACAGAGAAGCTCTCCACGTGGAGACGGGTGATGCGGACGGGCCTGCAGACTCACCAGGCTGTGAATTCCAGATGGCAAGAAGTGACGGCTGGAGAGCTGCCCGGAGATAAGGAAGAAGCCTCGCTGACCCAGGGCCAACAAGCCAGAACCCATGGCCCAGAGCCGTCCATGTGTGGGTTGGAACTTGTCAACTAAACCCAAGACCTCATAGGGACAAGAAAACAGTGCAGGAGCCCAGGACTCAACTCGAAGCTGTCTTGGTTTCAATTTGGACAAAATCAGCTTCGGGGAGGGGGAGAGGTGCATTTTTTTAAACTGTAGATTTTTAAAAACAACTTCATTTGGTTTCCTGTTGGCAAAGAGATGTCCAGTGAGGCTGACTGCCCGTCTGGCTCCTGCCAGCCCCTGGACGGATCTGATGGAGAGCCAGCCAGACGCAGGGGCCTCGTCCCGACACAGTCAATGGCAGTCACCGTCGTCACACGGCCTTCACGGTTTCCATCACAAGGGCTGGTTTCAGCAACTCTCTCTGATATTTTCTCAAAGAGTGAAAAATAATCATCCCTGTAAGCCAACACGCATGGTCCTCACTGACTGCTCCGCCGCCATGGCCACTGAGAGCCGAGCCCTCAGAGGAGCTGACAAACGCTAACAGGCAGGGGCGCACGCATGTACGGCAAATGGAAGGATAATGAAAGTAATTTATCTGAAAATTAAAATATGATTAAGAATGGCAGTCCCTGCAAGAGCCCAGGTGCCTGAGGAGAGGGGTGTGCAGCCAGCCTCATTAGCTCAGGTCTGGAGGAAACCACTTTCCTCTCTGACAGCTTTAATGCCAAGGCCCGCACTCACAGACGGGTGTCCTCTGGAAACGGAGACTTGGGGCAGATGCAGAGGTGGGGCCTCACTAACACAGTCGCCCAGACCGCGGCCTGGGCCCCAGCGTCCACCACACCCAGGACGCCCTGGGCACCTCTGACCGAGCCTTCACCAAGTGTGGGCTTAGTTTTCAGCCTCTGAGACCACGGGAGCCACGGGGGACACACAGCAGGTTCTTGAGATGCTGCAACATGGAGCCGCAGGATCTCAGCACAGGCTCTGCAGCCAGCTGGAGCCGGCCAGGAGAGTCGACCAGCTGACCTTCTGGGTGGGGCCTACGGTGGGCGTGGATGTGAAGGACCCTGTGTCCCCAGTGGCCCCACAGATGAGCCCACACGGGCCTTGGGAAGGTCACTCGGGGCTCTGGGCAGGCTCGGGCCTCCGGGGTGTCTTGACGGCCGTGCCCAGCGTGGCGGAGGCAGAGGTGCAGAGCACTCCTGGCTGGTGTGTGCGGCTGCCTGGCCTCCTGAGCGTCACCCCGCGGTCAGCTTCACTTCCCTCTGAATGCCGACCTCATTCCCGGCTCTCCCTCGCCCACGGCTGCTTTCTCTCCTCGCGCGTCCTGTGCGCCGTCTGAGCCTGACCTTTCCTCTGACGCAACCAAGACCCAGCCCCAAAGTGGAGAGCTGAGAACATCTCCACCCGCTGTTACCAAGCGTCAGAACACCGTGCGGCCGGGCTGCGGGGCCAGATGGCCAGAGGAGGGCTGGCACAGAGAGCACATGCACACACACATTCATCTCACACACATTCACATATACATACATGCATGTGCACACACTCATATATACTCACATATACATACACACATGCACACACTCATACACTCGCATATACATACACATACGTGCACACACACTCATATACATACACACATGCATGCACACATATACACACATATACATACACACACATGCACACACACACTCAACACACACACTCGCATATACACTCACATATACACTCATATACACTCACATATACATCCACACATGCACACACATACTCAACTCACACACACTCGCATATACACTCACATATATATACACACATGCACACTCATATACACTCACATATACATACACACATACACTCAACTCACACACTCACATATACACTCACATATATATACACACACGCACACACTCTCATATACACTCACATATACATACACACATGCACACACACACTCAACTCACACACTCGCATATACACTCACATATACATGCACACACGCACACACACTCATATACACTCACATATACATACACACGTGCACACACATACACTCATGTAGAATCACACACACTCACATATACATACACACATGTGCACACACATATACACCCACACACATACAGATATACATTCACACATACACACACACACACACTCACATATACATACACACATGCACACACACACTCAACTCACACACTCGCATATACAGTCACATATACATACACACATACACACAGATATACACCCACACATACACATATACACACACATACATACACACATGCACACACACTCACATATACATACAGATATGCACACACACACAACACACACATATACATTCACATATACATACACACATGCACACACACATATACACCCACACACACATATAGACTCACATATACATACACACATGCACACACAGATACACATATATACCCACACACACATATACATACACATTCACACATACATGCACACAGAGATACACATATATACCTACACACACATACATACACATTCACACATACATACACACATGAGCACGCACACACACTTATACATACACACATGCACACACACTCAACTCACACATATACATTCACGTATACATACACACATGTGCACACACACTCAACTCACACTCACATATACTCACATATACATACACACAAGCACACACACACTCAACTCACACTCACATATACATTCACATATACACACATGCGCACACACATATACACACATACACTCACACGTAGAATCACATGCACTCACATAAACATACACACATGCACACACACACACTCAACACACACACTCACATATACACCCACACACATATACACTCACACATACATACACACATGCGCACACACACTCAACTCACACACACTTGCATATACAGTCACATATACATACACACATGGACACACACTCAACTCACACACTTGCATATACACTCACATATACATACACATATGTACACACACACTCACATATACATTCATATACACACACACATGCACACACACACATACACACATGCACACGCACTCACACATATACACCCACACACATACACTCACATATACACACATGTGCACACACACTTACATATTCACTCACATACATACCCACACACACTCACACATGTACACACATGCACACACACATATACACCCACACACACATATACACACATATACACTCATATGTAGACTCACACACACATATACATGCACACATGCACACACACACATATATATACACACATGCACACACACACTCATATACACCCACACACATACACTCACATGTAGACTCACACACACACTCACACATATACACCCACACCCACATACATATACACTCACACTCAACTCACACACAAACACATACACACACATATACACTCACGTGTAGACACACACACACACTCACATATACATACGCACACATACATACCCACACACACTCACACATATACACACATACCCATACACTCACACATATACACCCCCCCACACATACACTCACTCACATGCACACTCACACACATTCACACATATACATACACACATACACACACACACTCACACATAGACACACATGTACATACACATACACACACATAAACACACACTCATACACACAAACTACATACACACAAACACATGTATACACATACACTCTGACACACATACATACATACTTTTACACATATACACTCACACACACAAACTTACATTCACACTCACATATACATACACACAAATGTACACTCACACACACATACACACTTATACACACTACAGATACACACTCTCACACACATACATACACACATACAGACACATTTACACACATATACACTTACACATACACTCACTCACACATGGACATGTACACACATACTCTCACACATATACACACACATACACTCATAGTTACACGTACATAGATACACTGACACATGCACACAGACATGTACATACACACTCATGTACAGACACGTACACACATACTCACACACACACACACATACACTCACAGTTACACACACATACAGATACACTGACGCATACACACAGATACACTCACAGTTACACATACATACATACAGATACACTGACACATGCACACAGACATGTACATACACACTCATGTACAGACACGTACACACATACTCACACACACACACACATACACTCACAGTTACACACACATACAGATACACTGACGCATACACACAGATACACTCACAGTTACACATACATACATACAGATACACTGACACATGCACACAGACATGTACATACACACTCATGTACAGACACGTACACACATACTCACACACACACACACATACACTCACAGTTACACACACATACAGATACACTGACGCATACACACAGATACACTCACAGTTACACATACATACATACAGATACACTGACACATGCACACAGACATGTACATACACACACACTTGCACACACACACAGAAACTTTTCTCTTGGCCTGTCATGAAGGAGGCACAAGTGACAGCAGAGACAGGCTTTGCCCAAAGGGCTGGCAAAGGCTTTGGGGGCTGACAGCCTGGCAACTGGCATGTGGTAAGTGTGACAGGTTTGTCAATTTCAAAACTAAATAATCTGGGAAGCGTGTAAATGGGACACACCCGTTTTGAATTACAATTTTGTCAAAAAGTTATAAACTACTGACAGCACTCTCTAAGGCGCCTGGTATCCTCAGAGCTGATCTTGCCAAACACCCACAGGCACGTGCTGTGTCTGGGGAGCCCCTGCTGACTCCAGGGCAGCGTGGCCGTAACCAGGCTCCGCAGTTAACCCGCGGGTGAATTGGCAACACAACCCCAGCTTCTCCCCTGCTTGTCACTACGTCATGGCCAAAGCAACAGGGTAAGGACTGGTACTTCTGATCAATTTTTCTAAACTCCTGAAGTCTAAAAGAACATTTAAATTATCATATTGTGACTGCATGAGATATTTAGGGGCTCAGTGGGTAGAGAATATTCAGTTAGTTAAGAAAAAATCCTTTTAATTCTATAGAAAAATAATACCCATTTGCAAAATGTGAGACATTGTTTTTGCATGCCTGCCCTAATTTTCTACAGAAAGTGTTTATATTTTTTTAAATGTTCACAGAAATGAAAGGAATAAATTTCCATAGCGTGGGTCTACACAGTTTTTTGTGCATGAAAAAGCCGTGGACTGTCTTCTTCCTCCGACCACAAGCGGTATGGTATTTATTCTCCAGGGTAGTCGTGCATACTGAAGCGTGCAGTGTGGGGAGGGGGGGCCTCCAGAAGGCTGTGCCCGTCCAGGGCCCTGGCGTGTGCCCTGGTGTGCACCATACATGCACACGAGCACAAGCACAACAGGAAGCAGCAGGACACACGTGAACCACCGCGCGTGCAGCTCTCCCGGCAGGTCGGCGGTAATGAGAGGTCGCCATGGCAACCTGAACAGGAGCAGCACCTCCGGTGTTCCCCGCGCAGCCCCAGAGCCAGAGCAGAGGCTTGGCGACTGGCACTCAACGCTGTTTGAAGGACGGGAGGCCACACGGTTACGGGCAGCTCTCTTGCCCCGTTTGGGGGCCTGGCTCAAGGAATGCTACCGCTAAATCAATCATCACTCCCAGCTGGGTGGGCGGCCTTCTCCGAGGTTTGTCCCATTACCTCGCCATAGATCCGAACCTGCTGCTGCATAACTAATTTCTGCCTTCAGGGTTTGCGGGTGGAAAAAACCTTGAAGATAACTAAGGACTTGCAAAGAGAGGAGGGTGAAGTCATCCCTCTCCCAGCCTCTGGTGGATGCTCCTGCTGCAGCGGTGCAAACCCTCCAAGGCTGCAAAGACCTGTCCTCTTCCCCTCGGACTTGAAAAGGTTCACGCAGGGGTCGGGGAACTGACTCCGCTCAGAAAGGCAAGTTCACCCAGAAGGTGGGGATGAGCCCATGCAGAGGCCGTGGGGAACCTCAGGTCTGATTTCTCTGACCCAGGGTACATGTGAGAATGATGATTTTAGAACAAAAACGCATGAGACAAGGGTGAAGAAAGAGGAGGTGGGTTGTAAGCACTACTTTACAACCCAGCATCCGAGAACCAAGCCCTCAACACCTGGCCAGCAGCCAGGGGGCAGGAGCAGGGTGGCCCTGCCCGGCGAAGCCGTGAAAGAAACAGGCCAGGGTGGGCATTCGTGGGGAGGGCACCGCCCAACCGCGAGGACACTGCTCTCCCCCGGGATGGGATCCGAGACAGCCATGTGTCCTGCTCCGGGCAGACTCAGCCTGAAGACATGCTTCCTCACCGTGAGGATAAAGAACAGTTAAAATCGACATCAGACACCAAAGCAAGAGTGTGAGGGTGAAAAAATGATTCTGTAACGTGAAAGGTAAACCCACATGGGTGGTGCAAGAAACATGCCTTTAACAATTACTATCAGAAACCCACATGCATTCTAAAAGGATCTGATTTTTGTTCTCAGTAAAATTTAGGGAAATGGCAACTACAGAGAAGGAGATAACAGGACAACAGGCCAGATGTAGAGAGCTCAGTGAAAGACTCGAAGGAAACAGGAGGTTTGATTAGAAAAAGAGGGAAGAAGTGATGATGGAGTTGGACCACAGACTCACAGGACAGAGCCAGCCCCACAGAGAACCCAGGCAGCCACAGGGAAGCCAGACTTGGAAACATGAAAAAATTGGTTAACACGCAAACCACAGTGCTGGGAGCTGTGGTGGAGGGGATGACACATGGACAACACTAAGAATGAGAGCCGGTGTCGAGACAAACACCAGAAAAGGAGGGGGCGGGGGCGAAGAGGAAAGGAAGCAGAATCAAGGCCTGGGCCAGTGAAGCTTCCCGGACCAGAGCTCTAGTCTGAAGATGGAAGAGTTTCCCAAACACCACATTACAGTCCTGACATACAACTTTTTTGAATTACAAAGAACCAAATGAACTATTAAAATAAAAGAGTCTTGATAAAGCATGCCATTGTAAGACAAAAGTTAAAAATATACACTATATGCAAGTATGCTTAAAAAATGAAAATCTGGGCAAGTCGTTATTTTCTTGGTAAACAAATACCAGATTTGACTCAGAAAGCAGTTGAAAAATTCCTGAATAAACATATAAGCATGGAAGAAATTTTTTTAAGTTAAAAACATATAAGGAATTACCATTTCAGAAATGTCAAGGGAAAAAATGTACAGCTGGATTTACAAAGGGCAGAGGAACCAGAGATCAAATTGCCAACATCTGTTGGATCACAGAAAACAAGCACGGGAATTCCAGAAAAACATCTACTTCTGATTCCTTCACCCTGGTGGCTCAGATGGTAAAGAATCGCCTGCAATGCAGGAGAACTGGGGTTCAATCCCTGAGTTAGGAAGATCCGCTGGAGGAGGGAATGGCTACTCACCCCAGTATTCTTGCCTGGAGAATTCCATGGACAGAGGAGCCTGGCGGGCTGCAGTCCATGGGGTCGAAAACAGTCAGACCCTACTGAACGAGTAACACACACCAAAGCCTTTGGCTGTGTGGATCAAAATAAACTGTTGAAAATTCCTCAAGATATGGAAATACTGTACCTGTCTCTGAGAAACCTGTATGCAGGTCAAGAAGCAACAGTTAGAACCAGACATGGAACAACTATCTGGTTCAAAACTGGGAAAGGAGTATGTCAAGGCTGCTTGTTTATTTAACTTCTATGCAGAGTACATCATGTGAAATGCTGGACTCGGTGAATCACAAACTGGAATCAAGATTGCTGGGAAAAATATCAACAACCTCAGATATGCAGAGGATACCACTTTATTGGCAGAACGTGAAGAGGAACTAAAGAGCCTCTTGATTAAGGTGAAAGAGGAGAATGAAAACGCTGGGTTAAAACTCAACATTCAGAAAACTAAGATCATGGCATCTGATCCCATCACTCCATGGCAAATAGATGGGGGAAAAGTGGAAACAGCGACAGACTATTTTTTTTGGCTCCACAATCACTGTGGATGGTGACTGTAGCCATGAAATTAAAAGACACTTGCTTCTTGGAAGAAAAGTTATGACACAGCAGGCATATAAATAATATCACTCCTACCAACAAAACAGAAACCTGAGGTTTAAATACAAGCATCTTGCGAAGCCCACTCCCAGCCGAGCAGAGCTGCCAGGATGACACAGGGAGTCTGGGCCCAGCGCGTGCTCTAGTTCTTCCTAATTACTTACAGACAGTAATTAGGTCAGAAGGGAAGTAATTAGGTCAGACTTACAGACACTGACCATCCTGCAGGAGATCCAAGAGATGACTTTAAACCTGTCAGAGGGTCAGAAACGTAAGTTGAAGTTCAAAAGCCAAGGTAACACTCTAAACAGAGTCATCAAGGCAGAAGGCAAGAGAAGGCGCTTACGTGGCAGGGAAGACGGAGTCGACAGTCAGAAGCCAGAGCCTGAGCCCGGGGAAGGGGCAGTGAGGGGCCCGGGCGGCAGGCCAGGCCGAGGTGGGCACAGGGCTCACCAGCCCGGGTCCCTCTGCCGGGAACACGCAGAGGCCCTGACGAGAGTGGGCAGTAACGCTTCTTCAGTGCTTTGACGTAGGAGAGATACTATGATCCAGAAGGTCTGAGCACAAAGACGGAACCGTCCTGGCCAGAAGCCCTCATCTGCAAAGGCTCCCTACTTTGCGCTGTGCCTTTTCATTAAGGACTTTGAACACTCTGGGAGAAAAGAACGTTTTGAATTGAGAGTGTCTGTGCTCTTACAGATAAGAGACCTCGGCAGACACTGCGCTCTGAGCACTCCCTCTCGGGACCCTGTGTCCCCAGTACTGACCAGCCTCAAATGTCCCACACGGTGACCATGGGGGCCGCCTGCCTCGCCGCCTGCCCTCCTCACCCACCCTCGCTGGACACGCCTGTGTCCACTGACAGCCCCCAGGGCAGCATGGCAGGCGGAGGAGGAAGACTGCTAAGGTCTGCACCATCACGCCTTCCACGGCGAGCAGTCCGCGGCTTCGGAGGGCCCCAGGCCACCGGGACCAGGAAGGGCCTCCCGGCCGCATGCACTGGAGACGGCGCTGGGAGGGGCCCGGCAGCAGGGCCCCTCAGACACCATCAGGGTCCACTGCCCAGGGTCCGCTGCCCAGAGTCCGCTCAGGTGTGTCCTTGAGACGGCGCTGGGAGGGGCCCGGCAGCAGGGCCCACGGGCAGCGGAGACCGCTACTCCGGAAGCAGCAGCAGCAGTGCCCCCTCAAGGCTGCCCCCTCACTGTAGTCTGCGGGGCGGGGGGCTCCGGCGTGCGGAGGTTTCTGCCCTGAGCCCACAGGCTCCGGGTCTTGGAGGCCACCCCTGAGGGGCTGTCAGCCCCCGAGGGCTCCTGGGCAAGGAGAACAACCTTCACCTCGTCCAAAATCACCGCAAACTCTGTAGGTTTAAAATACGTTTCATTTAAGGAAAAATGATGATAGTCAGCTCTGGCACGTGCCTGCATGCACAAGGCATCAAAGGCACAGCCCTGAAGCAGCGGTCCTCAGGGGACAAGCGATGAGCATGCAGGCCCGAGCAGAGCTCACGGGAAGGCCCCACCGGACTCGGCCGCCCGTGTGGGTGAACCTCCTCCGAGCTTTCTGTCCCCAATCCCAGTGCCCTGGGGACGCTGAATGGTAAAGAGCAGATGACTCTTCCCTTCTGGCAACACGGACAAGAACCTGAACTCCCTCTTGGAGGCCTCCACTCTTTGAGTTCCATGTAACAAAAGTTGCTTTGATATGAGGTCCTGGGAGTAGCTCAGGAGACTAGAACTCCAGCCAATTCTGTTTCATCCATTATAATTAAAACAAGAGGCCCAGGGAAATTTTCTTAATTGCAGTCATGAAAATTTGCTCTGATGGAAGTTCAGCTTTGAAGGGATTTAAAAGTTAACACAAAACTGCCAAAGTAGCATTGACTTCTGTTTTTATTTCTTGTGGCATTACAACCAACAAGAGCTGTTTGGCAGTAATCAAAGACCCAAATTCACCTGGGCAAACATACAACATTCTAGTTAACTGAAAGTCAGATAATTGAGACCATAACATCATTTTTCTCAGTGATTAGAATGCCAATCACTTCCTCTTTAAATTCCAAGTTTCGGAAAACATTCTTTTTGATTCAGGCCACGCTGACCAAACCAAGAGTGGTCCCCACGGTGCTGGGGTGAGGCTGAGATCCCCAGCTCCCCAGGAGGCCTCTCACCCTGCCCCCCCCCCCCCCGCCTCGTCCTTGTGCCCAAGACAGGCAGGCGCGGGGTTACAGCTCCTCTGGATTGAAGAAAACTTGAGGCCGTTCTCCTGAAAACCCAAATCACTTGCTCCTGTCAAAGTCTGTTCCCAAAGTCAAGTGCGCTTTGATTGGTCCAGATCGTGAGCCTCTGCCCCCAGACTGGACGGCGGCTCTGCCTGCACTTGCCGGGTGGGGTGGCGGGCCCTGCTCCGAGGGGTCTGGGCCTGCACGGCTCTCTGTTCCCAGGGCAGCCCCTCCTTCCAGCTCATCCTTTCCCATCTGGTGGGACAACCACCCAGGGCCCCTCAGACACCATCAGGGTCCACCGCCCAGGGTCTGCTGCCCAGAGTCCGCTCAGATGTGTCCTTGAGATGCAATCTAGCCTGGGCCCTGGAGCAAATGCTCCCTCAGGCTCAGGACTTACCGTCACCTCCTGCCCAGGATCCAGGAGGTGGTGCCTGTCCAGCCCGGGGGCTGAGCCTCAGGCGGTGGGAACCACATGTGCAGCCGCTGCCAGGTCTCCACAGTAGGATGTGCTTCATGGGGGGGTGTGCTTCAGGGGGGTTACACACGCATGACAGCTAGAGCTAGAGGCCGGCCTGGAGACCAGATGCTCACAACGTGCTGTTCCGGGCTCCCTCACCTGCAGCCCCTACTTCCCCCCAGCTGGCTGACACTTCATTAGTTTTACGAGTGTGTTTTATTTCCCCCCAACAATAGCCAGTACTAAACTGATCACAAAAATCCCATAAGGGTTCTTCCGGACGGCCACCTCCACCCCGGCCCTGCCGTCCTCCCGGGTGTTGGTGTCGGCCTGCGTGCACCGAGAACATGGCTCCCACGTGTTATGCTCCCCCAGGCTAAGCAGGTGAGCATCGTGTCCATCGGTGAGCAGTCTGCACTTCACACACACAAGCAAGTCCACGTCTTCATTCCTGGCAAGCAGCACGGCCTGAGGCTCCCCCGACGCCCAGTCCCCCGACACTCGACACAAACCAGATGGCCTAGGACATAACCCATGTCCGACACTCTGGAGTCAGGGCAGACCCCCAGGTCACGGCTCTGTCCCACGAGGCCGCCCGGCTTCAGGTGCCAGCCCCAGTCCCAGCTACAGAGCGGGGTCCCCACAACCCCCTCTGACCCCCACCCCCACCACAGGGCTGGTAACTTGCCCGCACGGCCCATGGACTCAGGAGTACTCTGCTCATGGACGTTAGTGGTTTATCATAAAGGACACAACTTGGAAACCACTGGGGGAGGGGGACGCACCAGGTGTGGGGAGGGGCGGAGGTCTGCGCCCTCCGTGCCCAGCTCCCAGCCCTGCTCGTGCTCATGGCCTAAAGGTCTCTGAGTCGCAGTCCTTTGTGTGGTTTACGGAGGTTCCATCACAAAGGCATGACTGTGATCAACTCACCAGCCATTGGCAGCCCCTCTCCCCCCTGGAGGCCCCGGCAGGTGGGGGGCGCAGAGTCCCAGCCCTCAGACCATGCCTGGAGCAGCCCCACCCTGCCCCCATCCCGGGCCCCAGACACCAGTCGCCACATCAGCGAACAAGAGCTCTTACTGGTCCCTTGGAGACTCCAGGGTTTCAGGAGCTATGAGCTGGGCACCAGGGCAAAGACAGACACCCTGCAGCCTGGGGCCCACACTGGGTCTCACCCTGTTCTTCATTCCGGTTCTGACAAACCACGATGCGTGCGTCCGCACAGACGCAGACGCAGACGCAGGACGGCAGTGCCAGGGGGGCCGTGGGCGTGGGGGCTCCCGTGGCCCATTCCATGTACCGTGGGCCCGACACTGCTCTGAAAAGCAGTCTGCTAACTCAGAAGAGGAGACCCGACACTTGCTTTGGTAAAAGCAGACTACAGCTCGCAAGATCCTGCCAAACTCAGCATCACTCCAACCCCCAGCGCTGGGCTCAGCCGTGGTGGATTCCCACGGAGAGGTGCCCAGGGGACACAGAGCCTGAGTGCAGGGTCTCAATCCAACACGAGAAGAGACAGCTGACAGAGACACCGCCCGCCTGTGGGCCAGAAACTGCAGGGACACAAGGTGACGGCAGGCATGCCCGCGAGGACCCGCCGACACACCCACGTGCAGTTAGCGACTCCTAACGAGTAAAGCCCAACACACGACTCTTCATGAAGTTGTTTCTAGAATCAGTGCACACAAGAGGAAACTTGTGGATGACACACGGCTGCATTCATTGACCACGAGAAGTAAAACTTGAGCCCTTGGCTACGGAATTCCGCTTCTTGGGCTTGAAGCTCCTTGGCGCAAGTCCATCAGGAGACAGACTGGGGGGCGGTCTCTGTCACTGAGTGGGGAAGGGCGGCCCACGGCCCCACCAAATGCGGGAACAAACGTGAACAACCGCAGCGCTGCTTCTGAACCGGTGAACAAACACTCCGCTCGGCGAGTAAGTTTAAAATAACAGGCCCTGTGACACGGATACAGGAGAAAACACACTGGAAATGAAGAAATGCTGTCTTCACAAACCCAACTCTGGTCTGGCTACAGAGTAGGGCCCTGGCCTCCCCGTGGGCCTAAAGGACGTGATGGTCTGTCTCTCCATCAGATGCCTTATAGCCCCTCAGGCAGAGACCGCCGGGTGGAAACCCATCCTTCCCACTTTCTCCCCTGCCTCCTCACCATGTCCTCTTCATTTTCACAAACGGGGGCCACCGGGGAGAAAACAGGTGCAAATCAGGGGTCTTCAGGCAAGGTTCAAGTTTTCACAGATACAGACCAAACACAGGAGGACCTGTGCCGGACTTTGGTCAAAGCAGCGCAGCCTAGAGACCAGCCCACCTCCCGCAGGTGTGGAGGGCGGCTTGCCGTTCCAGGGGCTGGGAAACGATGCTACATATTTACACTCACGGCCCCTTCCCAAGACCAGATGGAGCCTAAGAGGGTCATAACTCTCAAACCATTCAAGTCTCAGCCACTTCCACTCAGACCCATTGTCATCACAGCCCTGGCAGCCACCCGGCACCCACCTGCCAGACGCATTGAGAAGTGTGCAAACACAGCTCCACCTGAACACCAGGGCATCGCTCACCCCAAGCCTCTCCCTGTTTCTCTGACGGGCCCCACGGCTCAGCTCAGCCTGCTGAGGGCTCACAGCTCTGCAGAAGCAGGAACGTGTTCTCCCTGAGAAGCTATTCGGAGGCAGGGAACAAGGAAAAGTCAAATCAAGCTAATCTGCTTTATGGAAAATGGCCTCGCCTTCAAAAAAAGGTGCAAAGTGGAACCAACAGCTGGACAGGCTGGAGGGTCAAAGCGAGGAGGAACTCCTCCCCGTGGAGTGGGATGGGGACCCTGGACTGCTGGGCCTTCCTCCCTGGCCCTGCGCAACATGACTCAGATGAACTGAGACTTCGTGCTCGGAGCCGTGGCCCAGCCGCCCCATCTGAGGCAGGACTCCGCTGAGCAGGAGCGTCCTCGGGACCGGCACGCCCTTGGCCGGGTGCAGCCGGCAGCCTCTGCAGCTGCGGACGTGCCCTGCTTCTTTCCACGGGAGGGCCTGTCCTCCTTGCCACCCCATACCTGCTGTGTTCCAGACACCCTCATGGAGTGCGGCACCGGGGCCAACAGGGAACCTGCACGAAGAAGGCGAGACTATGGAACACCAGAGGAAGGCAGCCGGAAAGCTGTGGTGTTGCCTCGCTGCCTACATCACACGCTTCCCCAGGTCTCCACGCGCACAGTGCAGACCACAGATCACAAGCATGAAGTGCCGGGGGTAAAATGCTCCAACAGCAGACTAGCTGCCACTCCCGCGTTAGAAGGCTTTGAGCGCAGCCGTGGTACTCTAAAGCTCAGATGCAGCACCGCCAGTTACAAGCTGAAACAAACACTTCTTATTCCAAGGGCCCGACCCATCGCTGCTGCTCCTCAAAGAACAGAGGCACACGCAGGTGTCAACTCCCGCTCCTGAGAAGTTCCTGGGCGGGGTGCTGCTGCAGGAAAGCCAGGTCTGCCTCCGTGTCTGCGCTGTCACGCTGACTTGCCTTTCGTAGCTTCCGTTACCACAATCACACCGAATGGCCTGCCTCAGAGAATCCTGCCCTTGGCCTGACTGTTAAACTACAGCACCTCTGTTCAAACCCTGTCCACCTGTCAATGGTGCGAAGGAAGAAATTAACACAGCCCCTGCCTGCGCCTTGCCATCCCAGCAGATGCTTGCAATATTAGTGGTGCTTTCACTGTTTCCTCGGCTCCCCACATCTCTGATCTATGAAAGAACCTGGCATCCAGGCCCCAGTAAGACGGTCATTTTGAGACATTAGTCTGCCGTCTCCCCAGTCGGCCAGCGCGTGTGTGTTGCCTGAAGCCCTCATCTCTTGGGCTCAGTGGCCTGCTGTGCGCAGGACAGACCAGCTGGGACTGGTGCCCCAGGGCCTGCGGTTTCTGAGACGCCCCTCCCCTGGCTGTCCCTCACCGCTCCTGGAAGCCAGGTCCTGCTCCCATCTCCAAGCCAAAGGCCCCCCTTCCAGGATGCTGGCTGTCAGGGCCCCACCAGGGGGTGGCCCAGCTCTGGGAAGGGTCCCCACCGAAACAGGACACCCCCTGCTCTTCCTGTAACAGAGATCACCAAACTAGGGCACAAATTGGCTCACCAAGTGACAAGAAGCCTGTAGCCCCCACAGGACACGGGCCTTCTGACATGCACGTTTGGTGCTGATGCTCCTGAGGCCCCCCACGAGGGCAGAGAGTCCCTGGGGTGCTGTGGGTGGACAAGAGGGGTGGGGTGGAAAGGAGGCCTCTCTGTGGGGGTACGCTGCCCCAGGCTGGGCCAGGAGCCCCAGTGGTCAGCGAGGGTGAGGAGCTGCAGTGCAGGCAAAGCCAGCCTCGTGAACAGGGACATCTTGAGACAGTGCTCTCCCGCCACCCTGGACGCACAGACAGACGGCAAACCCCACTTGGGCAGTTACGAGGGTTTTAGAGGATGGACATTCCCAGGGCCACGTGGGTGTGGGATAGCGTCTCGGGGACAATGTCCCACCAGAGGGCTGGTGAGGGGCCAGGGAGGGGACACGCCCCGGGAAGGGGGTTGGTGTGGAGGGGCTTCTGGCTGGTGCACCCACAGGGGTCAGAACTGGAGGACAGACACTGGGGGCTACGTGGGGGCACCCTGAGGGCACCGCCGAGGGCGCTGGACCCGGGAGGCTGAGGCAGGAAGGAACCAAGGTTCGCCCTGGGAAGAGCAGACGAGAATTGGGCGAATGAGCGAGTCTGCCTGCACATCAGCCCAGCAGACTCGGGCGGCAGGAAGCGGCCCCTCCCCGCCCCACCCCCTGTGTCCCGCCCCACTGGACTGCTCCTGACGTGAGGAGGGCCTTCCACTGCTGGGCCAGGGCTGTCGGGTCAGGGACCCGGGACACAGCCTATGCGGGGCAGGGCGGGGCGGGGCTGGGCTCCCGCAGCGCCCACCCAGCGGCCCAGGAGCACGTGCCCACCACGTGCTCACCACGGGCGAGGACGCGGAAATGGAGGATTCCTGCAGGACGCGAAGCTGAGCCCTGAGCCCCGCCCCGTCCCCGACCCACGCTGCCCTACCCCCGCACCGCCTCCAGCGGACCCGCACACTGGCCTCCACACCCGTCTCCCACCAAGTTCCCAGGCCTCGTCTCAGGCCCAGGTCGCCCCGTGCAGCCCCTGGGGGCCACTGGGAGGTAACTCCTTTGTTGGGGTGGGGCGGGGGCAGTGATCAGGGCACAGAAGGCAGCCTGTCCACCTTTCTGACCGTCCCATGTCCCCTGACGTGGGGCAGAGGCCCCCGCCCTTCAGGAGGGAGGGGTCACCAGATAGCGTCCACAGTACTGCCTCCCTCTCTCCACCCCAGGATTCCCTGAAAAGATGGGGGGACCACTCCTGTCAGGGCCCCTGTACGCAGCAGGAGCCATGGTCCGACTCTGCTTTTGGCCAGAAAGCAGAGGGGCAGGCGGGCGCAGGGCCAGGGTGCGGCAGAGACTGCACACGAGGCTGACCACAGCCACGCCCACCTCCCTCTCAGGGTCTACTTTCAGCCAAAACGCCCAACTTCGAAAACCCTGCAGACACTCGAGACACCTAACTGGCTATAAATTCAGAACGACGCAGGCGCCCCAACTCTCACCTCGGAGACCGCGGGGCAGCCCGGCTTCTCAGACACGCCCACCGGGGCGCCCGGGGCAACCCACCCACGAGCACCACCGGGCTAGGTCCGCGCTCAGCCCCGGGGCGCCGGCGCGGAGGGAAACAGTCAGGGCTGAAGCGAGGGCTGCTGAAGCATTTCTCTAGGCTACACAAGGGCGCCCTGTTTGGGGCCTGCTGGGGTAAACGACACTCTGGATTTCTTTCTTTGGCGAATTGGCATCTTAGAATAGAAATTCTTCAAATGTAATTTTCATCAGATAAAGTTTCTTGTTTTTCAAAGCAATTTCTCATGGCTTACTGGGTGAGCCTTCCAAACGGTGTAATTACTCTAATGGTGTTCATTATAACCTAATTACCTAACACTGAAAAAGGTGGAATTATGAAGTGTAATTGCAACGTGCAGCAGTGAAGCTCCTCATGACGAATATCATTTACTAGCTTCTCCGAAAAGGCATGAGGTGCCTTCCATGGCCTGCCTGCTCCCCTGCCCACCACACAACACCGGCAGACACCGGCTGTGGCCTGTGCCCGGGGCCTGGGTGGTGCCGGCTCTGGGAGGGCTGGCTGGGGGCAGGCATGTCCCACCCTGCTGGGCACAGACACAGTCGTTTAAGTGAGGGAGCCCCGGGGACACAGGATTCAGAAGAGGGAGACAGGAGCAGGTGAGAGAAGGCCTGGAGCAGTCTTCCAAGATTCCAGAATCTTCCCGGTGCCGGGGGCAGGAGAGCCCCGCAGGCAGAGGCGCTTGTGTGCGGGCTGACGTGGCAGCCGCTCCCCACAGGACGGGTTGGGCTGGGAGCACGGCTGCCCAGGACCTGTTGGCCCCTTGCACCCCCACCCAGAGGCACCGCTGAGCACACACCGCGGGGCCCCCAAAGCAAGGGAGGAGGTAAGACACAGGGTGAGCTGAGCGGACAGAGAACTTTGCTTCTGGCAGGAGAAAAATAAACAACAGAGCTTCGAATTCTCTGGGCCGGGCAGCAAAGGCTGTAATTTGCAGACACAGACGGAAGGCGCTGGGGGAGCTTCGGCAGCAAGCGCAGCCCCCGGGCGGGTGCACAGACCTGGGGACGCAGCTGGGACCCTGGGGGCAGCCCTGCCGCCCCTAACGGCACAGCAGACGCCTGCCTGCAGCCCCCTGCCACCTCCCCCAGCCACCAGGGCTCCCGCACTGTGGGCATGTTCTTTACCATCTGAGCCCCCAGGGAGGCCGCCAGCGTGGAATTAATTCCACCCACCTGTGCAATTCTGGCTTGGTCAGGTGGTGCTAGTGGTAAAGAACCCACCTGCCAATGCAGGAAACATTAGAGACTCAGGTTCAGTCCTGGGGTCGGGCAGATCTCCTGGAGGAGTGCATGGCAACCCACTGCGGTATTCATGCCTGGAGAATCCCGAGGACAGAGGAGCCTGGCAGGCTGCAGTCCAGACGTGAGAGTCAGACGTGACTGAGCGACTTAGCACGGGCGCCCGGCTTGGGTAAGAGGGTTGCAATACCAGGAAGTGGCCACAAGATGGCCCCCAGAAGAGGCCTTCCCCCGAATCGCAGGCACAGCCGCCTCCCTGCTACAGGAGGCGTTGGGGGGCCTCACGGGAGCTGGTTCCCCGGGCTGCGGGGACAGCGGGATTCAGCTCTTCCCTCCTGGCTTTCACAGGGTTAAGGCAGGGCCCGCGGACCACCCAGACCCCCTGGAGGAGGGCCCAGGAGAGGGCAGTTTCAAGCTACCCCAGCGGGTCCAGCGAGTCCAAGGTGAGCAAGGGGGTGGGTCACTCCCTCCCAAGCGGCGTTCATGCTCAGGCTGGCCCCAGCCTCCTTGCACCGCGACCAAGCTGCCCAAGTTCTCAGGCAGAAGAGGAGGCTGGATTCGGATACCGGACTGCTCTGGGACAGGTCCGGGCCAGGGGACATAGAACCGAGGGCCCCTCTTCCAGTGGAGACACTGTTCCCCACTAAGGCTGCTTCTTTCACTTTCAGTATCAAATAACTTCTGAGCATTTTTACTTAAAAAAAAAAAAAAAAACCAGCAGCAGCTATTTGAAACAGGATGAAAGTATTGTGTGAGGGTACTGTGAGTGCATGTGTGCTAAGCTGCTTCAGGCATGCCCGACTCTTTGGCACCCCCGTGGAGGTGGGCAGCACAGCGTACTCTGACGGATCCTGCTGACGGGGGCCTGAATGCCCCCGCGGACCTGTCCTTGGAGTGCGGCTGGGGCAGCCGGGCGGAACGCGAGGGCCAGTGCCCAGGTCTCTCATGTCCTGGGACCCCGCCTGCCCTCTCAGAGAAACAGTTCCTGGTGCCCCCACCTCTGATGGGACGGAAGCAGACCGGGGAGCTGGGGGCCGGGGCCCCCGCACCCGAGCCTCTCACGTCCTGGCGATTTGCTGGGCCTCCCAGGAGGAGGCTCCAGGAAGAGAAGGATGGAAATCCCCATGCTGGTCCCAGGCTCCCCGTGGGCCCAGTCCTCCCGCTAACTGGCCAGTCGCCGCCTCTCTGAGGCTCTGCTCGGGCTGCTCCCCGAGGCCTTGTGAGGTACTTACAACCAAAAAGAAACACGAAACAAACAGAATAAAAGCATAACCACAGAGTAAAAGCAGCTACTGGAATATATAGACACGCGCGCAAATCAGACGGGATGAAGCGCCCTCGGAGACTCACTGCAGCCTGTGCCATCCGGAACCGGAGCGGCGCGTGCCCGCGAGCATAATGCGGGTGCTCGTGGTGCGCGCGGGGGCGGGGGCCCCGGGCGGCCGCTCAGCAAAGCCGAGGCCTCGCGCTATTGCCCTATGTTTTATCAGATATACAGCCCCTCAGAAACCTGACAGAGAAACCTCTTCATGTCACCCCAACAAAACAACAGCCACAGAAATCAGTGGGACCGCTCTGCAATTACTCAAGTCCGCGTCTCTGGTACACAAGCCTCCGGACATTGCAGTGCGGCACAGTCCGCGGCAGACGCGATAGAAACAGCTGAACTGCATTAACCTCTGGCCTCCGGCTTCAATTAAGACCAGAGTGAGGAATGGCCAGAGCCACGGTCCCTGTGAGCCCGGGCCTGCACTGCGGGCAAGCTGACACCCACCAGCGAGCAGGAGACTCAGCGGCCAGCCGTCCGGCCGTGAGCGCTGGGGGAACTCGTATGTTCCCAACCCCGCGGCCCGACCAGAAGCTCGGAGCTTCTCACCACAGTGCCTGGCACACAGGCGGGGCCTGAGCCGCGCCGGCTGGCAGGTCTCCAAGCAGTCTGGCTCTGAGGGGGCTCCTCAAACACCAGACAACGACCCCATCCCTCACCTTCCCTTCCCGGATCCCGTGAAAAATACCAAGGCTCTAGGGTCTTCTCCCTTCGTGGGGAAGAGCTGAGCAAGCAGGAAGCCTAGGTTTCCTCCAATCTCTGCTGACCTGCAGGCCCCTCGCTGTGCCGGGGCTCTGCATTGCTGGGAGACAGGGAAGAAAATGGGAAGGCTGGGGACAGGGGTGCAGCTTACACTGTGATCCTTAGGGGCCCCAGGGTTGCTGAGACGCCTGAGGCTCTGACGGTTGTTCAGAAACGTGGACCAAGGACGGGCAGGGGCAGGGCCCTTCCCTGCGCAGTGGCGGGAGGCCTGGGACCTGGGCCTCGGTTCCTCCTCCGTGGTCTCCACGGTGCTGCTCCGCGCTCTGCCAGAGGGAAAAGTCTCTCAGAGCCCCCACAGAGCAGCAAACAAGTCAGGAGCTCCTGCCCTGCCCTGCACCCGCAACGGAAGCAGAGGGACCGCACGGCCGGGAGCGAAGGCAACGACCGAAGGGGCTGCACCCTGGAGCGTGAAGCAGGGGGGTCCCTGGGGCCGGGGTCACTCCGCTGGAGGGTCGCGAGTAGGGGGAGAAGGGTTGGCCTCATAGCCAACTGTGCACCTTCCCTGCTGCCTCAGTGGTAAGGATCTCCGCCCGTGCAGGGGACTCAGGCCTGACCCCTGGCCCGGGAAGACCCCACATGCTGCGGGGCAACTACACCCGAGTCTGCTAGGGGAGCTTGTGTGCCCAGAGCCAGCTCTGCAACGAGAGCCCACGCACCGCCCCTGGAGAGGAGCCCCGGTCCCTGCAACTAGAGAAAGCCCACGTGCAGCCATGGAGACTCAGCTCAGCCATGGAAAATAAATAAAAACAGCCAACAGTAGATTCTCATGTAAAAAGCATAGTTAGTCAAACACCTTGATGTATAAGAGGATGAAAGAATTGGGGAACACATGTACACCCATGACTGATTCACTTCAATGTATGGCAAAACCCACTACAATATTGTAAAGTAATTAGCCTCCAATTAAAATAAATAATTTTTTAAAAGAAAAGAAAGAACAGCTGAAGACCAGCTCTGGGGGGGTCTGGGGCAGGCGAGGGGAGGTCAAGGGGCGGCCCTGTGGCGCCTGCACACAGCAGGCGCGGGGTGGACACGGGAGGCCGAGCACGGGGCGGGGGAGCGTCTCGGGCGCTGACCCCCGTGGGCCCCGCCTGCAGGGCAGCCGAGACACTTGGAAAGGAGAACCTGGGGTGTCCAGCAGGGCCTGGGGAAGCGCCGTGCCGGGAAGACGGCACGTCAGCCTCAGTCTGCGCGCGGCCGGGGAGCCGAGTCCCGTGGCGGGGCGGTCATGGTGACGGTGCCCCCTGCGGGGCCGTGGCCGCAGGCTCGGGGCCTGGCTCCCCGGTTTTCTGTGCGGGGAGCCGCATAGCTCAGTGCCGCCGCGCACGTCCGTTCAGGTGGGAGGGTGGCCCCCACAGTCAGAAGGGCTCCTGGGCGCTCGGGAGCAGGCAGCGGTGCCGAGGGTCTGTGCTAACACAGCCCTGTCCTTCATGCAGGAGAGCGCACGCCAGTGAGAACCCCGTCCTAGCGGGAACACACGTGACGCCACGGCACCGCTCATCCTGACCTGCGTGCAGGGCTCAGCCCACGGCTGCGGGAGGGACGTGAACCGCCCCCACTGCAGGGGATCCGTCTGCGCCCCTCCTGAGGCTGACGCCCTGGGCAGCCCCTGCTGCTCCTCCCGGGAGAGGGGGGGTCTTGGCTGAGGATCTGCTGTCGCCCCCACATGACCACCCATGCGTGGGTTCAGGGTGACCACACTGTCGTGCAGCCTCACCACCATCACCTCCAGAACTTCTTCACCTTCGGAAACTGAAATTATCCCCACTGAACACTAACTGCCCCGGCCATCCTGCTTTCCACGTCTGAATGGGGCTCCTCCAGGGACCCCTCCGCGTCCATCCTTTGGGACTGGTTTAGCTCACTGAGCGCAGTGTCCTCAAGGTTCACCCGTGTTGCATCACATCATGGAATTTCCTTCCTTTTTAAGGTTGAGTAACAGGCCACTGTATCGGTGCCCCCCCCCCAGTTAGCTATCGTAAGTCAGAGCTGAATGAACGTAGGGATGCAGAGAGCTTCTGGGTCACTGGTAGCTCTGCGTCAGTTTTTTGAGAACCTCAAGACTGTGCCCCACGATGGCGGCAAGTTTACGCCCCCACCACGAGTGCACCGGGGCTCCAGTCGCCTCACACCCTCACCAGCACTTGCTGTTTCCTGTTTTCTGTAGAGCTTTCGGCCTTGCGCCTTTTCATTCTCTCATCTCTTTGGGTCTCTGGATCTCAAGTGAGTCTCTTGATGACAGCACATAGTGGGATGGTGCACTTTTATCCACTCGATCAACCTCTGTCTATCGGAACATTTAGTCTGTTTATATTTAAAGGACAGACTTACTTCTATCTTTTTGCTCTTTGCTTTCTATATGCCCCATACATAGCTTTTGTCCCTCATTTCCTGCATCCCCGTCTTCTGTGTTTAACTGATTTATTGCAGTGAAATGTTGCAATGCCTTCCTGATTTCCTTTGGTGTGCATTCATAGCAATTCTTTTGTGTTTACTATGTGGATTATATTTAGCATCCTACAGTTTTAACACTGTAATTTGAATGTATAGCAATGTAACTTGAACAACATACAAAAACCCTGCTCCTTTACAGTTCCATCTCCACACCTTTCATTGTCGCAAAATTACATCTTTATATACTCTGTGACCCCAAACACAAACTAATAATTATTTTAAATGCATCAGTCCACTAAACTATGTAGGAAATAGATTTAGATTTACAAACCAAAGTTACAGTAATACTGGCTTTGGCACTACCTTTTTTTTCCTTTAAATGCACTAGTCTCTTAAGTCATGGACAAAATGAAGAGTGCAGCTACGCCCCAGGTTACAGTAGCCTGCTTCTGTAACAGCCTGTGTCTCTGCCTCAGCTGAGACCTTCATTCCGCACCCGGCTTAGCGGTGCCGTGGGTGCTGCTTGGCTCCCCTGCGGGGCTCTCCTGAGCATTTCTTGGCAGGTCTAGTGGTCATGAGATCCCTCAGCCTTTGTTTATCTGGGAATGTCTTGATGTATTCTTCATTATTTAAGCACATTTTTGCAGATACAGGATTCTTGGTTAATACTTTTTCTTTGAGCACTTCTACTATGTCAGCCCCCTGCTTTCAGACCTCCAGAATTTCTGATGAGAAATCTGCTGATGATCTTATTCAGACCATTATATGTGGTGATTCACATCTCACTTGCTGCTTTTAAGTTTTAATCTTTGTCTTTGGCTTCTGAAAGCCTGATTATAGTGAGTCTGGATGTGGGTGTCTTTGAGTTGATCTTATTGGAGTCCACTGAACTCCTTGGACTCATGTCTTGCCATATACTGGGGATGTTTTCAGCCACTGTTTCTTCACATATCCTCCCCACCCCCCTCTCTCTCTCCTCCTGGGAACTCCACACCGTGCATCTTCATCTAACAACTGACAGTGTCCCTGGGACACAGGCTCTGTCCACTTCTTTTCAACTTTTCTTTTTGCTCCTCAGACCCAGTTTCCATTGTCCTTTCTCCAAATCCACTGATCCTCTTTTCTGCCCACTCAAATCTTCATTTGGATCCCTCTACTTAATTTTTCACTTGAATTACTGTACTTTTCAGCTCCGGAACTTATTTTTTAACTGAGGTAGCGGCGGTTTATAACATTATATAGGCTCCATGGACAGCGCTGCATTTCTGCTTCTGCATGCTCACCCACACGTCTGACACATACAGCTCGCCCCCTTTACCGTTCCCGTCCTGTCCCCGCCCCTTCCCCTCTGGTGCCCTCTCCTCTCTCCTTTGGGTCTACACATTCATTCCTGTTTGATCTGGTTTGTTTATTCACTTCGGCATTTTTATCCCACATATGGCTGAGAGCATGTGGTGCTAGTCCTTCTCCTTCCGACACCTCACTTAGCAGAACACCCTTAAAGCCCTCATGCTGGTGCAAACAGCAATAGTCATATTTTTCCTAGAATTCCCTTTTAAATTTCTTTTTAGGTTTCTATCTCTTTATCAATATTCCCAGTTTGTTCACATGTTATTTTCTTGACTTTCCCCACATCATTCCTTAGTTCACTAACCATCTCTAAGACAGCTGTTTCACAGCCTTTGCTGTTAGGCTTGCTCTCAGGAAAGATTCTGTGGGTCTTTCCCTCGACTAGGCCGTATTTCCTGTTTCTCTGCATGCCCTGTGACTTGCTGGGGTTGTTGAGCTCTAGTAACATGCTAAGTCTGGGAACCAGATTCTCCCCCTTCCCAGGTTTGCTGTTCCTGTGACTGTCAGGCTGGCTCTGCGCCGAGGGTCAGTCTGAGGTATGACCTTAATGTCTCCTGCATCCTTTCTTTGGGTATATATAGTCACTTCCTAATTTTCCTGTATATGTGGTTGTTTTTAACGCCCTAGTCTTCAACATCTAGCTCCCAAAGGGGGGAATGAAAAATGAATAAAAGGATGCTGACTCTTTAAATGCCCGGGAAGTCACCTCAGCCAGAGGGCGAGGGCCATGTGACAATAGGGGAGGTGCACCTGTGTGGTCAGAGCAGAGCATAGGCCCTGCACCTGGAGGATGGGCCCCCGTTTCCCTGCCACAGTCTATGCAGGCGGCTCCGGGAGCACACACAGGGAGCACCACGCGGCGGGTGGGGGGGGGGGAGCAGGTAACTGCTACTGTGCCATTCATCCAGGGCTTCTCCCAGAGGTCACCAGCCTTCCTGAGATTGCCGAGTCCCCAGACAGTGCCATCCGGGAGGCTCTGCCGGCTCAGCGTGGTCCAGTGGGAGACAGGCTCCGCTGCCTCCTGCTTCACCACTTCCTCGGAATCCTCCTGCTTTCTTTCTCCTTCTCAGTGAAACGTATCCCTCAGTTGCACTTGCAGCTCTCCACAGATTCTGGACCTGAGTTACTGCCCTAGACTGTCTGTACGTGATTAAGTAGCCTCCAGCTGGGTCTTCTGGGCAGAAACATCACATTAGCACCTCCCAGTCAGTCCTGTAATAACTCTAATCTCTCTACTCTGACTGAAGCACGGCTTCCTCGGCATGACCAATGGGCTCCCAGGAAATAACAACATGCCTGAGCTTTCCTGAACTTGTGCCTTTGCATCAACATTTTGCAAACAGGTCCACAAACATTACCAGAATTTTCACATCTCGTAATTGCAGATATAACTAAAGCACAGGGTACTTCCTGAGATAGCAAGTAGTTGCCCTTCACAAAAGCCTGCTGCCATTAGCACCATTCCCTACAACACACCTTAGTCCCTGAGGCCAAAGTCAGGGTAGCTGGTAACCTGTGCAAAACAGAAGAGAAGCTTCCGTCCTGAAGCCTCTCCTGAGGCGCAGCCAGCTGATGGCCTCCACCCGATGCCTGGCCAGCATCCCGCCTCCACCCGATGCCTGGCCAGCATCCCGGAGGCTGGCTGTGTGGACGGGCGCTGAGTCCCTGTCTTCCTCCCTCCACTCCACGCATGGGAGCAGGTCTACACCTCCACATCCTTTCCCATCACAAGCAGGGACCAGGCCCTCCTCCACAGCCTGGTCACCAAGCCATGGCCTCCACCCCACTAGCCCTCCCGGGGGTTATGTGATGGTGTCTGTTCATTTCAGTCCACCTCAGCCCTCCAAATGCCGCGTGCACGGCTGGCACGAGGCACCGTCCAATGCAGAAAGACAGCTCCAGGGAACTTGGAACTCTGTCGCAGCCGCCACCTGCACCCCAGGCCCCTGGACATGTGCAGCTGGAAGTGCTCTCTCATGAATTACGGTGGGCCACTGGCATCTCCTCTTGATGGCGGCACCTCCTGGGCTAATTTCAGGGCTTGCAGCAATTGAGCAGAAGAGAGACTTGGGAACCTGCAGTAAGCAGGAAGCAGTCACAGGGAGGGAGCACTTCCCAAGGCCCAGCCTTGCAGGGGTCGTCCCTGGCCTTCTCCCTGGTGCCCACAGTGGGGGCTTCAGTGCCCCACTGGACAGACCTGAGGGTGAGTGAGGACACAGGTGGCGGCCGCTCGTCCTGGCGTCTCCTGAGATGCAAGCCAGCCTTCCCCACCCCGCTTCCCGAGACCACGAGACCTCAGTCACGGAGAGTCCAGGGCCAGTCAGCTGGCTCATCTGCTGCATGCCTTCCTCCCAAAGCACGTGACTCTATCTGCATGTGTTTAAAAATACTCTGAGGTTGGACTGAAAACCAGCTCCCATCAAACCAGAATGGATATGGCAACCTTGTCAAGACATTATTTTTATTCCCAAGAAAAGTTCACAGGCTCTCCCTGTTCCTGTCACTCAAGAGAGGCTGAACTGACTTTCAGGAGAAAAAAAGAGGCTACTTTTGGGCAAGAACCAAATGAGCATTTTTTTCCATCTGGTGCACAAATGGGAAATTGAGATTTCTGGTTTCAGGGGCAGGAAGGCTGAGAGCTGAGTGAGAGGAAAAGATGCACGTCCAGAGTCAGAGACGTGAAGGCCACTGGGGCGGCTTATGCGCCCTGGAGAAGCTAGACGACACCCCAGAACAGGACGGACCTGAGTCCCAGCTGAGGAGGCGGGGAGCGGCCGTAGCTGAGGCCACAGACCAGGCGGCTCAGAGAGCAGAGTCGCATGTCCTCACTCCTGGAGGCCGGCCCTCAGGGGCCTCTCCCCTTGGCCGTCTCCTCCCTGTGTGCTCAGACGGCCAGCCCTCCTCTCTCACACCCTGTCACACGGGAGGAGGCCCACTCCAATGACTCACCATGGCAGGCTGGGGATAGGCTGGCCGCCACTGCTCAGAGGAGACCCACCCACCAGCCCTGAGATCTGACTCCATTGGATTCCCCTGAGTTCTGAAGCTCGTTATAGGATAACACACTTTGGGAAAATCAACAGCTGTGGAAAGGGAAGAAATGGATATTTGCTTTACCTCTTAGGTTAATGTAAAAGTTCACCCAATCAAGGTAATAAAATGTACAGTGGTCAGTGAAAGTGACTCAGTCGTGTCTGACTCTTTGTGACCCCACAGACTATACAGTCCATAGAATTATCCAGGCCAGAATATTGCAGCGGGTAGCCTTCCCTTCTCCAGGGGATCTTCCCAACCCAGGGATCAAGCCCAGGTCTCCCGCAGTGCAGGCAGATTCTTTACCAACCGAGCTAGGAGGGAAGCCAATTTTTAGTGCAGATTAACAGGCGCAAATTACACGATGACCTCATCTCTAGGAGCACGCAGGCACGTCCCACAGAGGAGGCAGGACACACAGACGCAGGGGCAGAACCCTGCAGTGACCCAGACCTTCCTGCTGGTCACTTGTGCCCTCCAAACTTTCTAGGCCAAAAGGCATCACCGTGACAATAAGAACAACTAACTCTATAAAAATTACTTACTCAGAACGCACTGCCCCCCACCCCAGGTTTAACATCAGCTTTAGTGACTCCAAATGTGGTGCCCGATGCTTGGCAAGGAGGGCAGTGGGCATCAAGCACTGGATGCCAGAGCCAAGGCTGCGTGTGGCCGTGGAGGTTTCACAGGCTTTGGCTGTGAAGCACGGCTTGGTCCCAACTCTGAAGTCCTAATTAAAACCTCTGCAGAGCTGGCCTGTCCAGCACAGAGCTCTGGAGGAAATGCTTGCTCAGCACTTGCTCAACAGGGACACAAAAGGAGCTTTAGGCAACTGACCTGTGGGAATCAGCAGGTAACAAACCACAAGCTGCAAGAATCCCTAATAAACAGTGTTTACCCTGCACAATTCTCCCGACCGCAAAACGTGACTTGTCCCGCTGGGCAGTACCCAGTGTTCTCCTAAACGTGCAGAATTCACTTTTCTGAACTCCACCTAGTTTGTACTCTGTCCATGCTTGAAAAAGTGAAACTCCTCTGTGGGGCCTCACCATGGACAGCCTGGAAACCTTTCCAATAGCAAAGCAGGGAGGCCATGTCCTCCGGCCGAAGATGCCAAGGCTCCTGATACGTTCGGCTGAAACAGAGATGGGAGGGCAGCCTCTGATGGGGGGGTAGGCTGGTACCCTGAGGGCTGGACTCCCCTCGCGGCCCCAGGGCGGCCCCCATGGAGGCTGGGCTGCCACCCCCGTCTGTACCCCTGAGTCACCTGATGGCCTCCCGCGGGAGCCTGGACTCCTCGCCCAGCTCCCGTCCTGCCGCAGCGTCACAAGCCCACTGTCTCACCCGCCGTCCTGCTGAACGAGCAGCCGCCACCTTCCGCACTCGGCTTCCGTGAAAACCTTCTGGACTCAAACGCCCCTGCCCTGGGGGGTCTTTGAGGTCTGCATTTCAGCTAGTTTTGTTTCTCTCCCTGACATCAAACAGAGCCAAGGCTCTGAACCAGACAGACCAGTGCCTTCAGGCAAATCACTTCACTCCCTCAACTGTGGAACGTGGAGAGAAAGTCATAAACGTGCAGCGGGCAGAGCACACACCACACAGGGGCCGGCCACAGCGGACGCGCAGCCACTGGCCCCGTGGGACACACCTCCCACAGCGGTGCACCCTCTGGCTGTAAGCGAGGGCCTTGGAGCGAGAACTCCTGGGGGGGGGGGGGCGGTCTGCCTCTGAGGAGGTCAGAGTTCAGACAAAGACCTCCAAGCCCAGACTGAACCACCTCTCGTGGCCTGGAAAGCCGTGCAGCTGTGACAAAGAAGTCCAACTGGAAGCTCATCGGGGGCAACAGCAATACTTCACGACTCAAGTTGTCCTTGTGGGGCTGCAGGCAGGTTCCTCAAAGCTCCCCGATTTCAGGTCAGTGGAGACCCCCTGACAGAAGCCCCAGGGCTGCCTTGAGACTCTGCCCGTTAAGTTACGCTGACAACTGACGGTGTCTCACTCTGTAACCTAAACATGCACATAATCAAAGCGCACCTTCACCCCTTCTCTTTGATTGAAAACAAACACCACCAGAGGCAGCAGAAAATGTTCGTAAAATAAAGAAGAAATTATTAAGAACACATCCTTATATCATTTTTATTTGAATAAACCTGTTCCTGGGCCACAGCTTAACAGCCAAACTGGAGTGGCTCTGTGCTCAGCGGAATTTTTTAAACAGAATTAAACAAGAAGATGCAGAGGAGGAAATCAGGCCCGTGGGCACCAGCCAGAAGGCCTCTCTCCTCTGGGAGAGCTGCCGACACAGACGCTGAACACCCAGGAGCATCTCACAGAAGTTCCTGACAGTTTTCTGTTGTAAAATTAGGAGAAAGTGAACATTCACCACTTATTTCTGCATAAGTGACCTTGATTATCATGTGTGTCAAGAACAAACTAATAAAATGGGTAATGCAAAGGGCCCAGAAAAGTCCCAATCATGGGAAGAGGTACTTTCATGGTATATGTGCTTCCCCTGAGTTTGTGGAAATACATTCAAACACTCATGCACCCTTTCAGTCTGACTGTGGTGGTGACCGTGAACCATGGAGAAGATGGGAGGTCGGATCAAAATTCCAACTTTGACCAAAGGCCAAGCGGGTCTCCTTAAATACTGCTAACACAGACACGGGGTGTCCCTGGGTGGTGTCTGTCTGTTTGCTTGTCTGCACTGAAAACGTTACTTTAAAAGATACAAAGTTAATCCCCACACTTGCCACCCATTCTAGCAATCACTTTATCCTCTTTAATTAAAAAAAAAAGCATTAAAGGCTGACCATCCATGCCTCCCTCACCAAGCAGGGTCGCATCTAATGTTCGTTGCACCCAGGAGTGACACCTTCTCATGAACGACTCCTGTCTCACAGATGAACCAGCAGCGTCTCCAGGTGTGGACAGCACCCACCGCGGGCTTGCATTCCAGCCTGGGACATTCTCGGCTCCCCGGATGCAGGGAGGGGGGGGTGGCCTGGGGTCTGGCCCACGTGTCTCTCGCCCACCCTCCAACTGCTCCTCCCCCCAGGCAACACCCACTCCCACAGGGAGGAGTCCCAGCGGGCCCTTCTCCCGCCCACCCGAACCCCTGGGCTGGGCCGACGCCCTGCGGCTGCAGCCAGGCCCTGGATGTTTGCGTTGTGGGCGGCTTCTGAAGAGGCGAGCAGGCCACATGGTGAGAAGGGAAAGCCCGTGACCCGGACAGCCGTGAGGTCTGAGGAGGGGTCCGGGCCTGCCCCTCCTGGGTGGTCAGGACACAGCTGTCGCAAGTCTGCAGGGGGGTCCTGCCCGCCCCCCGCCTGTGGGGCTCTGCTTCTGGCGGGCAGCCACACCCCTCTGAGGAGGAGGGGCCGGCGGGGGGACCGGGCGAGGCCGGTCGGCGCGTCCCCTGGGCCTCTGCGCTGCAGCCGCTGCCAGCACGCTGACCGGACAGGGACCCCCTTCCTCGGGACCCAGGCTCATCCGCCAGCAAGTGGACCACCATCACACACGGGACACGCCCGGGGCGGACAGCGGCTCCAGCCCCGAGGAGGCTCCGGGAGCGAACCCTGAGCAGCTGACGATGGCAAGGGCGTCCCTGGAGGTCCCGAGGGCACGGAGCTGCTGGCTGCTGGCCAGCTGCTGCTGGCCTCAGCCGCTGAGGCTGGGGAGGGCGGTTCTTGCAAAGGTGCTGACGTTCAGGACACTTCCTGCAGGAGCTGAGGAGCCTTCCAGGACCAAGGTGCGGAGCTCAGACATGTGCACGGACGTCGCCCAGGCAGAGACGCGGCAGCAGAGAGCAAGTCGGTGCCTCCTGGAGTGGATGCCCCATGCAGCTGCTTAAGAAAGAAGCAGGCAACGTCCACAGCACCCACGTCCCGGCACACAACCACGTCCCAGTACACGCCCACTTCCGGCACACGCCCACCTCCAGGCACACGCCCACTGGAGCTGTTCTTTCTGCAGCCCCTCCCCCCACAGAGTGGCAGCCTCATCATGGGCACCGGGGACACGCGTGTCTCTCCCTGGGGCAGGCAGCTTGGGAGGAGAGCTGATGGTCAGGACGGCAGGGTCCGCTGCTGTCCTGCCGGGCTACAGCTGACCCCAAACTTCTCCAGGAGGAAGGACATGGAGTGGGCACTATCTGAGCTGACCTCCAGCTCCAGCCAATGTCCCTTCCTGCTAAAGCCAGTGACTCTGAGGCCCTCTGGGCACCAGAAAGCAGAGGCTCCCAGGTGTCCCAAACCAGCTGAAGCCTTTGAGCAAGACCAGCCTCTCGGAGTATCTGTTTCCTGGGCCCGAAAAGATGTCCGTGGCTCTCCACCCCTTTGAGAATAGGGTCCTGCAAAGGGCTGAAGAGTCCTCACAAGATTCACGTCCACCTGGAATGCAACCATACTTGGAAATGGGGTCTCTGCAGGACTGAGGATCTCCAGATGAGGCTGTCCTGGTTTAGGCTGGGATGGGAACCCACTTACTGGGTCCTTCCAGAAGAAGGCACGCAGAGCATGGGGAGGCCAGGGTGGGGCGTCTCCGGACACTGTCTCCCCCTCGGGGTGGGCTCCCCAAGACGAGACAGTCCCCGCCTGGGGCTCAGCCTCCCATGGAGCAGGCACCTGGCGGGCACACAGCAGGTCCTGGGGATCGGGGAGCGTGCCCGGGGGCCTGGCCCTTCTGACCCCACGGGTGGGTGTGCACAGCCCTGGGCCTCCGCCCTGAGGCACCAAGTGCCTCTCCCTGAAGAGGCTCTTCCTTCCACCTGACTCACCCCACAGGGGTCCCTACGCCCTCCCACATAGTGCACGGGGCCACAGGAAGTCCCGCGTCCCAGCAGCTGGTCCTGCCATCAGGGCCTCAGGGGCAGACTTCACGCCACAGTCCTCAGCATCTGCAGAAACTAGCTCAGTTGGGGTCCTTCAGAGCCCCTCCAGGCTTGGGTTCGAAGGTCACATGTCCTCAGTCTCCCCAAGCCGGGAGGGACGCAGCTCAGCAACAGCCTTGGAGGAACGGCTCCCTGCCCCCTCGCCCGCAGCCTCAGCCTGCGCGTCTGTGGCACTTCCCGGCAGATTTGCCCCAGGAGGCGGGACAGTCCCGTCTCTGACCTCTGACCTGTGCTGAGCCTCAGGGAGGCACCAGCAGGAGAGGTGCTCGGCCCGAAGCCCACTCTGCCCAGCACCTCTGAGATCAAGTCCAGCCTTCAGGCCGAGAGCTCGGCGCCCACTAGTGTCCACCCGTCAGTAAGGTCTCCTGTGCAGTCAGGAAGCTCGCTGCTTGGTCGACTGCAGAGTCTGTTTCTCTCCCAGGCTGGTGGGCGGTGGGCGGAGGCAGCCCCACACGGGCAGGGCTCAGCGCCCGGGAGCTTCCCACTGTCCCCGTCAGGCACCAGAAGCCCCCCCCATCACCCTCAGTCTGTCCCGGGATGCGCCCCTCTGGTCCCTGGGTGGCAAGTCCCCTGCACACGGCGGAGGCCATCAGGACCACCCACACTGAGGCCCCCTCCCCACTCCATCCAAGGCACCTTCCATTCGGCTGGGGTATGTGGCCACCAGTGGACACACTGCAGCCCACGGGGCAGGGACCCCCCACCCAGGCTCACGTTGCCCACTTGGGTTCTCAGCCAGGAGCCCCCCATGGAAGTCAGGGCTCCCCGGAGTTGCAGCCCCCAACCCGTGGTAAGCGGACATCCCCCGAGGTGAGACCCCCAATCGGAGGGCTGTGGACCCTGGGCAGCAGGGAGCTGCCCCCTCGGGCTCTGTCTGTGACCAGGGTGGACCCCATCCCCATCCCGTGAGCACGAGGTGGGGGGGGGGCGGCTGGCCGACGCCCCACACGCCTCCCCTCCATGACCCCCCAGTTCCTCTCTCCACAGTGCAGACCTCAGCCTTTCAATTCCAACCTAACAGAGGTCAACTGGCTAAAGGCCCACGACAACAAAATCTGAACTCAGGTTCAGTTCAGGAGCAAAGTGATCCTCTGTATTGAATTTGTAACCAGTTGAAGGGAGTTATGAAAAAACCAATTTCTAGCGTATGTGCAAATTTCCTGTACGGTTCACTTGGTGCCTGAACCCAAACGGAGGCCCAGACAGGACGCCGTCAGACACTCCCTTTAGCAAGCACCATGCCGACCTCTGGCGTTGGCTGCTGCCGCCCCTCCCACCCACCTTCCCAACTGGAAGCTGGCAGGCAGCAGGGCCCAGGCCCGGCCCTTCCCACCATCTGTCCAGGGCCCGGCCCAGACACAGCACAGTGGGCGGCTCCCAGCTGCCCCGCAGTGACGGCCGTCTTCTCGGAGAAAGCACCCGGGGAGACAGACCTCCGGTCAGGGATGGGTCACAGCCCAGGCACCACCTGCAGTCCCTGAGCCTGAGTCACAGCCACACACCCCCCGAGCCGGGGGGTCTTCCTGTGTGGCTGGCAGGCTCTGGGGGGGCACCCGGCACACGGGGACAGCCACTCCTGACCCATCCAGCCTGAATGAGGTCAGGCCCGCCAGCAGGTCCAGTCAGGCAGGGGGGAGCCAGGGACCCACGAGTCCAGCAGACTGGACCGGAGAGCTCCCAGATGCCCGGGCCAGTGTGGAGTGAGCACCCCTCATCCCACCCCTGAGGACGGCGGGCTCCCAGCCTACCCAGGGAGGGGGCGCTGAAGCAGGGACTGCGACGGGGTGCTGCCCAGAACGGCCGCCAGGCGGCTGAGGGCAGACTCAGGAGCTGGGGCTCTGGGCCCCGAGGGCAGGCCGGGAGGGCAGCAGGTGTCAGCCATGGCTCAGAGGCTTCCCTCCGGAGGGAAGGCACCCCCCAGACAGAAGCTCACCACGTCCCCCCGAGGCGCATCTCCCTGCGGCAGGTGCGTCTGTGAGAGTGGGGCACGGGGGGAGCGGGCGTCTCCTGTCGGGCTCAGGGGGGAGCGGGCGTCTCCTGTCGGGCTCAGCGGGGAGCGGGCGTCTCGGGCTCAGCGGCGAGCGACGTATCAGAGCCATCCACCAGAGGCTGGCTCCTGGGCAGCAAGCCCACGGACATGGCCGCTTCAGGGTCCACACCCACACGGCTGATGCTTCACGGCCCCTACTCATGCCCGCGGCCGTGGGTACGGGCTGCAGGTCCCCACCCTCTGCGAACCCCTCTCACTAACAGCCAGGCTGCAGCGCTGGAAGGAGGAGGTATGAGCTATCCACGCTCCGGGGTGGGGAAGACACCCGCGCTGGACGGGACAGGAAGCCGCTGCCCCCGCACAAGGCCCTGTAACAGCAGCCCAGGCGCCCACTGTCCTGACTGACGGGCAGGCCACAGGCTGCACCTGCAGCTTCTCGCCTCCAGACTCACTTCTCCTCTCCAGCCTCCACCCCAAGATCGCTCGTCTGTGCGAAGCGGCCCCTCCACCAGCTGCTCGAGCCAGAGGCTGGCCCCTCCCAGCCCGCGGTCGCTGGGCCTGCCCGCTGCCCCACCAACCTCCGCGCCTAGGCGGCACCCGGCAGGCACCTGGGCCCTGGGGATTCAGGGCCTGGGCCTGGCTCTGCTGGGACTGGGGGGGCGGGGGGCAGCCTCGCTGACTCCAGCACGGATGCCCCGGGGACTCTACGAGCGTTAGAACCCCGCGCTGAGTCCACAGCCACCAACCAGACACCACGGCACCCCCCTCAGAATGGGGTCTGGCAAATTCCTCCCTGCCCCCGGCCGCCCTCCTGCCGTGACTCATCACACACACAAGGAGACCGTCAGCAGAGACCCCTTCAAGGCTCCTCAGCCAAGCTGTGTCTGCCTGTGTGATAAATGAGAAACATCTTAAGGCAGAGTCGATGACTCAGGGTGACGTAGCCGAGACTCAGTCACCAGGACAGCCTCCAGAGCCCTTCCTGAAGTCACGGCTGCCAGCATCTTTCGTGGGAGCACGTCAGGGGACTGCATGGTCCCCTCGGAAGCCCTGCAGCTGTGAGGCAGGGCCCCAGGGCTGCCCCAGGCCTCCCCTACAACCCCGTCCCTGCCCCCTGTCTGTGAGGTCGCCCCGCAGCACCCCCAGAGCGAGCCTGGCCTGCATCTGGCCACGCCTGGCTGCGGACAGCGACCCCATCTGTGAGCACCCCACCCGGCACTATGTGGGAGCCGCCCTGACAGCGTCTACACGCGCTGCAGGACCTGGAGTCCGGTGTCACTCAGGTCTCAGGTCCGGCCCAGCTGTCCGCAGTGACGGTGGCGGCCCGGCCCCGCCCGCCCCAGGCAGGCAGCGAGGTTACACGGTGCTGCCCCCGGGCACACATTCGCATCTGGTTCCCGTGACGATGACGGTGCCCGAAGGACAGAGTGCGGCCAGGCCCTCCACCCACGAAGCACTGCGTCTGTAGCAGATCTCACGGTGCGGGGCACCACGCACAGTTATTCTCCAGGGCCCGCCAGAGAAGCGGGGTGTGTGCTGACACCCGGCCGCCCAGGACAAACCACAGAACAGCTCCCAGAAGCGGGTCATCGGAACAGAGGCTAACCCCGGAGGACGGGAGCGCAGCACAGAGATGAAAGGTGATAAGGCCGCAGGGAAACCTGAGTGGTGGAGCAGACTGCTGACCAGGGGAACGTGCCCACGGCCGCCCTCCGAGACACTCTAGCCACGCGGCCCCAGGAAGGCCGTGAGGACGACTCACCACGTCAACAAAGGACGCGGTTTCGAGGAAAAAGTGATGCAGAGGAGGTGTGTCAGCAGAAATACTCGCGCCGGGAACTCTGGACACGGATCGTGCAGAGGATAGCATGGTGGAAGCTGGGCCAGAGGCAGAGAGGTGCAGGACGACGGCCCAGATCACAGGGAGGGGCTCCTCCTTGCAGGCTGTGACCCAAGAGGGCGGGCGTCGCTGGGGCTGGACTTCAGACGACTGGCCCTCAGGGCATCTGACGCTTTAAGTTACAGGCACTAAATCAACATCAGGGTTTCCATTTCCACTTGTACACACATAACCAGCATTAAGAGACTTTTAATTTTTTTACAAACTGTTTTAAAGGCCCTGGGATTACCACAATTTCCCCACGGATGGTTCAGGCTCACGGAGTCTCGGGGTGGCCGGGCCAGGCCTCAGGGCGAGGACCTCGGGCATCAGCCCCGTGAAGGCCCTCCGTGCGCGGACGCCTTGTTCGGCACACAGCCGCGAGACGAGCACTGGGGGAGACGTGCAGCCTGCAGGCCGGTGGCTGGCCGCACGAGCACCCCCACCTCCCCAGGATACTCTGGGAGGATGGCACGGGCCTGCCAGGCTTTTCTGAACAGGATGTCCCTTTTGGCTCAGAAGGCCCCGCTTTAGGAAACGGCTGTTTTGCAGACATCACACACGGTACAACAGGATCCCTTTGCTGCTTTAACTACTAATCACAGACTCAGAAAGTCTGGGGAGCCTGTGAGACTCGCAAAAACGCACAGCTTCACAAAAACACTGTTAGAGTGGAAAGTCAGACGAGCGTCAGCTCTCTGCATCCCAATCATGAGTCCTCCAGGGTTGACACCAGTCTGTGCAGACCCGCTTCCACTTCATGCCAGCAGGCAGGCAGCAGTGTGCCACCGGCTAGAATTAAAACAACGCATGAGGGTAAAGAGCCCAGTTAACAAGCCCAGGTTCCCTTCCCGTGCCAACGCGCACCACCAAGAGATCTCCAAGCTGCTGAGAAGGATGCTTCAGTGTCTTCAGATCCCTAAGCTACTGAGAAGGAATTCTTCAATGTCTTCAGATCTCTCAGCTGCTGAGAAGGAATGCTTCAGTGTCTTCAGATCCCTAAGCTGCTGAGAAGGAATGCTTCAATGTCTTCAGATCTCTCAGCTGCTGAGAAGGAATGCTTCAGTGTCTTCAGATCTCTCAGCTGCTGAGAAGGAATGCTTCAGTGTCTTCAGATCTCCAAGCTGCTGAGAAGGAATGCTTCACCATCTCAGGATGCTCAGCATTCCATCCTTCCCCGCCTCTGAGTGCGGAGGCAGGTGGAGGTCTCTGTCCCGAAGGTGCGCCTGGGGGAGGCCGCCAGCGCTGAGCCAGAAGCCGCCAGGCAGAGCCTGGCCGGTGGTGAGACGTCGCCCACCTCTGTCATTCACTCTGGAAGCAGGGGCTGTCTGTGCACACGATTTCACCCATCTCGGCCAAGCCCAAGTGGGAACAAGCCACATGGCAGTGATTTCTGCCAGGTGGGGTCCTGCACTTGGTAAGAGAGCAGAGGACATGGAGAGCCACCTCTCTCCCGACAAGCTACTGTCCACCTTCCTTCCCAGAGCAGGCCCGCGGGGCACACACAGCCATGGCCTGAGTGGTGCTCAGACGCAGACACCAAAGGAGCCTCTGGGAGGGGTTGGAGCAGGACCACGCCTCCCACGGTGCCCCAGACCTCCCCACCTCCTTTCTGAGCACAGCCCTCGGGCCGCCCTCCCGAGGGTGCAGCCCAGGACCACCCCCAGCAGAGGGGCCCGCAACCCCTGCACGGCAAAGGAGAGCAGCACAGCTGCAAAGCGGCTTCTGCTCCCAACTCAGGAGGCATTTCCGGGAAGCAGAGGCATCATCAGTGGCACATAATCATCCACACGCGGAGGCGTTACTTCTGAGCTCTCCTTCCCCCAAAGACGGGGCTGTCACGGATGTAGATCAGGAAAGCAGTGTCTTCACTCTAAACCAAACAGCTTCTAGGAAAACCTATTCTGTCACTTGTCCCGCTTCCTGTTCTAAAACCTGTAACACCGAATGGACGCTGTGGCCAAAGACTTGCGTCCTCCCTGTCCTTGTTAGCAAGTCACAGAGCGGGAAACCACGGGGGCTGCAGCCAGGGGAACAAGACACCCCAGGTTCCAGCAGAGCCACGCAGAGAACCCACCTTCACCCTCCTGTGGTTTCTAAAGCCGATGCACTTTTCAGAAAGCAGCCCTGGGTCTCGTTTCACCACGGTTGTGTGATGGCACGAATAAGTCTCAAGCTCATTTCTGAAGAGATGACTCTTATACTTCCTGAAGCCCCTGGGACCCAGATCTTCATTTCAGGCTTCAGAATAAAAATAGTCCAGTTCTACCTGTTTACTGGGTACATAACCAACTATAGATACATTAGCTTAGACATTACACACTAACTCCCATGTAGTCTCAAGTCTTCAAATAGAAATTTCAACAGAACCACATTTAAGAGGAAGAACTTAACCTGTTGCACATTATTGAGACCCACCCCATTTAGAAACATAAATATAAGATCTGTTTGTTTTCTTGAGACTTCAAATTTATTTCTAAGTTGAGGTAATAGCACTGAGGTTTTGAACCCTAACTAGACTATAGCTGAATTATTTATGCAAAAATGCATTGATAAAATGATACCTAAAGTTTCTGACATATTTTCCTTCTTGTAACTTTTCCAAGTGAGATATGTCGAGAAGCAGCTTTCCTGCGATGTGCCTCAAAAATAAATGCAGAGAAAGAAGCATACCAGATGGCTTGGATTAAATCTGAACAGCGACGAGTAATGACTTTTAGGACAGCTGGGTAATGTACTCTTTGCTCAACAACATGTTTGATCTGAAACACAGAAACAATCTATGGTTTCCATGAAAGTGAAAGAAAAATGAAGCTGAATGTGGAGCAAGTCGCTGCTTTTCTCTCCAATATGCTCTGTGCTGCTTTGAGAGCCATATGGTCTGTTTGATATAAATGGGCTATAGCTGAAATTTAAACCTTTTACATTTAGAAGTAGTGATCAAACATTTATGTCACATATTCAGCAGTGGCTGTGAGGGAATAAAGAATTACTATTGGGGATAAAAAATAAAGTTTGTCTTCGCTCTAAACAGCTAGGTCTCTTTCCTTCACTGTAAGATCTGTGCAGTCTCTCCAGAGGGGCTGAGACAGAGGCCACACTGCTGCTAAAGCGGAGGTTTGTCATTAGCAGTCGAGCTTCATCACTGAGAAACTTCAGTGAAAAGCCACTGTTTGAAGAATACCTACAAAAACCTGTCATGAAACGCAAATTTGCTGGAATCCCTACTTCACAAGTTACTGAATCTCACCTCCGAGATGGAAACCGTGACGGGGCCGGCAGGATTGAGGTTAAGGTTCCACGGAAACCCAATCACGACATTGAAACATGAAGGGGCCCAGGGCCAGGTGGGCTCTGGGCTGCACAGACAGCCCCGGAAGTGGAGGTAGGGCCCTGGGCTCAGGGAGACTCAGGGCACAGGTGGGGAGCACCCCCCCCCCGATTCCTGAGACACAGATCTGGACGCGGGCGCAAGCAAGACCACTCCCAGTGCCAGCAGGTCCCAAGTCACAGACACACACGTACTCTTGCACATCTCAAAGAGGATAAAGTAAAGGTAAGATGGAAATAGGAAAAAAAGAAGAAAAACGACTGCCCGCTGCACCCGGAGCAGCAGATACCCCGTGAAAGGCCATGACCGATGGAGACTCAGGCTCCAGGTGACACTCACGGGCTGGTCGCTGCGCTCCAGAGATCGGCGGGGCTGACCAGTCCATCCGACACTCACTGCGCGGTGGCAACAGAGACAGGACAGGTCCTGACAGTCCCCAAAGAAAACTGAGTGAGACGGTGGAGCACAGACCACCCCCCACCCCGTGCGGGTGGGGACGGATCCGGCCTGAATCTGAGGCCACCGGCTCCAGCTCTGCTCATCCACCCAAAGCAGCAAGGAGCGGAGACAGGAGGCAAGGGCCCCTCGCGTGAAAACGGGTCTCAAAACCATCTGTTTTCAAGGTAACAAAGGACAGGCTGGGCGGTGTCGGATGGATGACGTGAGCCTTTGGGGAAACACTCAGGTGAGAGGCCCGGGGCTGAGGGCAGGGAGCCTCGGCTACCCTCCTCGTCTGGGCTTCAGGCTGGCAGGACCTCACCAAAGCGCAGGCGGCCAGCATCAGGCAGCCCGGTCCTGGGGGCCTCCCTGCAGCCTCAAGGCCCGGCCGTCCAGCTGTGGCCCCACACAGCCTGTCTTCCTTCACTGAGACCAGGACTTCCCGGGGCTCCTATGATGGGCCTGACCAGTTCCTCCTCTTCCAGATGCAGACAAAGGGAAGCAGAGAGCCGGCGGAGGGCCAACGGGACCTTCAGCAGACGGCAGCTGGGGGCGTGGAGCCTGCGCCCTGTATCCGGCTAGCCCTGCGCAGCCCTCCCAGCCCGCGGGCCCAGCGTGTTCCCTGGGGAGGCGCGCACATGCATGTGGTCCACAGCCAAGCGTGTTCCCGGGGGAGGCGCGCACACTCACGTGGTCCACGGCCAAGCGCGTTCCCGGGGGAGGCGCGCGCGCGCATGTGGCCCATGGCCGAGCGCGTTCCGGGGGTGGGGGGCGCGGAGGAGCACCTACGCAAGTGGCCCACGGGGCCCGGCACCCCACAGGGGGCCCCCCCGCACAGATGAAGCCTGCAGCCTGGGCAGCAGGGTGAGCAGCCCCGCCCCCCTCCTCACGGGGGCCACTCTCCGCTCAGCTAGGTGAAGCCGAAGGGACAGAGGTGAACCCCGCCGCACTAACCCCGCTCGGCTGTAAAGGCTGCGGTCCGGGGTGAGGGGGGTACCCCTGTCAGGAACTCCCCCCCGCCCCCCACAAAGCACGTGCTGCCCGAGTCTGTGATGAGAACTCGGCTCCGAGCGCCCGGGAATGCACCTTTCACGGGAGCGGGGACGTGGTGACCCTGCCGGCTCCTTTCACGACAGGGCTCTGGCCAAGTTTAAGCACATTCTGAGCACAGAGCAGACTGCAGGCGTCCTCCAGCGCGGCTGACGCCAGGGCAGCGCTCCACCCAGAGCCGTTCTCAGAGAAGGCGGGGCACCCGGCCTGTCCGTCAGGAAGAGCTGGGCGCCAGCGGGGTTCAATGCTGCCCTGTGGGTGGTCAGGTGATTCCCGGCTATTCAAACACGGGTCCAGGCGCGCCTGTGACGGTGCCCTGTGGCGGGACTACCAGCCGTCATCGGTGACTGCAGGTAAAGGGCGCGCCCCCCACGGGCTCGCCTCAGCCACTCACCTGAAGGCCTGAGGAGCAAAGACCGAGGCTCCCCTCGGAGGGGGAGCTCTGCCCAGGGCCGCAGCCTCATCTCCTGCCAGAGTTTGCAACCTCAGGCCTACCCCACAATCACAGGAGCAAGCCCCTGAAGATAACCCTGCGTGTGCGCGCACACACACACACACCCTGTCGGTTCTGCATCTCTGGAAACCCCGACAATATAGCTGTTGGGGCGGGGTGGGGGATGGAGGGAGAAAAATGTGTAAATACGTCCTTACAACAGCATGTCATGAGACAGGCATTGACCTAGAGGTTTGCACAAGCATGCAGGGTGCAGAGGCCACCACCAGGCTTGGTCAGTGTGAACCTGGGGTCAGAGAGATGCTCGTGGGAGGTGGGCTGGACCGCCACCTGGACAGGTAACCAAGTGCGCACAGCAGGGGGCGATGCGGGTCCACACAGATCGGGTGCAGGCAGAGACGCTGCCCGGGAGGGGGCTGGGGGGTGGTTGGGGGCGTGCTGCCCTGCTGCTGGAGGCAGAGGGGAAAGCGCTGTGGAAGGCAGCTCCCATCCGCTGGGATCTGCAGCCAAGAGCCGGGACTGATAACGCTGGAAGCGCTGCCTGATTGGCTACCAGGAGCGAGGCTGATGCCTCATGTCTAATTCTGCCCAGACCTGAAATTCTGCTTAGTCTTCAAATTTAGTGGTTCTCTTAACCTATAACCAAGTGTTAAAAGAAGGTGTCATGAAACCCAACAAACCCATCTCTAACCTGGGCTGCATATGAAACTGGCTCCTACGAGAGGAACGCAGCACTGAGCACTTTGCTTCCGGCCGAAAGGAAAGAAGGTCATCTTTCCAACAGGCAGCGTGCCTGGTGAGTGCACATGAGATTCAGGGTAATTCACAGAGCAACCGACACAGGGGGCTGTTTCCTGCGGCTCAGAAACGGGCGGGTGACGAGAGCCTTCAGGAAGACTTCTCTAAAAGTCCTGTCAAAGGCTGCCCTTTTAAAGAATTTTTGTTCCCACACAGAAAACTGTAAAGAAGAAAACCAAAAGCACTCACAACCCCACCAATCTGAGGGACTGCTGCTAATATCTGGGACAGTTCCTTCCCTCTCCATTCAGGTTCTCTTCACATAGCGGAGGCGATGCTATTTGCACAGCTGTGGTTTCCTTTTTTGCATTTAACGTTGTGCCTCAGGAAGCTTTTTTGTCCTTAGAAAATGTTCATTTTGTTTTCATTTGAATGGCACTAGCAGCCATCGCCTGCCATGGCCGCTCCGCCGTGCTTCTCTTCTGCACGTGTGTGCTGTGAGTGCCCGATGGTGTCCGACTCTGTGACCCTATAGACTGTAGCCCGCCACGCTCCTCTGTCCATGGGTTTCCCCAGGCAGGAATACTGGAGCAGGTGGCCATGCCCTCCTCCAGGGGGTCCTCCCGACCCAGGGATCTAACCCGCATCTCTTGGGTCTCCTGCAGTGACCGGCGGGTTCGCACCACTAGTACCCTCTTTTGCACAGGAAGGCCATTTCCAATCAGCAAATGTCCTCTGAGTGGACTGCGGCAGACTCTCAGGGCTGAGCAACAAACAAAATCCAACGGGGAGGGAGTTACAATTTGATTACAGTTATCACCCCAGATTTTGCTCAGAAAGTTCCACCCATGTATTTATATTTTATTTAGTCACTTCTTCCAGAATTATTTCCAGTAAAGATAGCCATTTTTTATAGCAATGGGAATTTACAGTAAAAAATAAAAAGAAACTATTATGGGAAACCATAATCAATTTGATAAATTAGGATTGATCAAACAAGTCAGTCCCAAAGGAAATCAGTCCTGAATATTCATTGGAAGGACTGATGCTGAAGCTGAAACTTCAATAGTTTGTCCACTGGATGGGAAGAACTAACTCATTTGAAAAGACCCTGATGCTGGGAGGGACTGGGGGCAGGAGGAGAAGGGGACGACAGAGGATGAGATGGCTGGACGGCATCACCGACTCGATGGACATGAGTGTGAGTGAACTCCGGGAGTTGGTGATGGACAGGGAGGCCTGGCGTGCTGCAGTCCGCGGGGTCACAATCGGACACGACTGAGCGACTGAGCAGATTACGGAAAACAAGCTGGCCTGCTCCCGTCGCCCCCTGGTGTCAGCACCCCCTCACTGCAGGCCGGGAGTGAGCTTGCGAACAAAGCCTAAGCCTCCAGCTCCCTCCAGGCACTCAGCGGGTTGGCAACAAAGCCTGGGTCTTGGCTCCCGCGGCTACTTCGGCTGCTAACTCATAGCAGTCTCCTAACTGCTCTGCTCCGGAGAACACCGTCTGCGGGTAATGGACGCCTGAGTGGCTGTCCCTGATCCCGAGCACCTGGAACCGTGAGCACCCAGAGCACCCAGACCTGGGTTTCAAACTCCTCTCAACAGCAGGGCTCCTCGGAGTCTCCCTGGAGAGCACGTTTCTGTCAGAACCATGGCACACTCTGCCCGATCCATGAAGACCAGAAACCCCAGGGGCGGCGGAGCAGCAGCAGGTGAACCCGGCACGGAGACCGAGGACGCCCCCAACCAGCCCTGGTGGGCGCACTCATTAAGACCACATGGGGCACAAACCCTACTGTGCAGCATGGGGTTTTCACAAACAACACCTTGTAAGGGCTCCGTCAGGGCAAGAGAATCCAACTGAATCGTACTTGCCCAAGGAGCCAGCTCCTCGGCCCTTGCTGAGGCTCAGCGGGGGCTCCCACAGCAGGAGGGGCAGTGTCTGGGCCTGCGCTCCTGGTGGGATGGCTCCAGCAAGCAGGCCCGCGGGGGCTGCACTGTCCGCACACGGCTCCACACACCAAGACCACCGCGCTGGAGGGCCTGCGCCTCGAGCCTTAGCGACAGGCACCGTGCAGGGGAAAGGGGCCTTGGGCCGGGGAAAACACAAGCTCAGATTCTGGTCTCTGCTCTCTGTTAGCAGAGATGTTAGGCTCTTGAGAGTCCCTTGGACTTCAAGGAGATCCAACCAGTCCATCCTAAAGGAAATCAATCCCCAATATTCATTGGAAGGACTGATGTTGAAGCTGAAACTCCAATACTTTGGCCACCTGATGTGAAGAGCTGACTCATTTGAAAAGACCTTGATGCTGGGAAAGATTGAGGGCAGGAGAAGAAAGGATGACAGAGGATGGTTGGATGGCATCACTGACTCGATGGACATGAGTTTGTGCAAACTCCAGGAAATGGTGAAGGACAGGGAGGCCTGGCGTAGTGCAGTCCATGGGGTCGCAAAGAGTCAGACATGACTGACAGACAATTTGTTAGCAGAACAAATTTTGAACAAATCAGAAGCAATGAAAACTTCCGTCTCTGTATCAATTAAGACACTTTCATTGTGAATCAGAGAAAATATAACTGAAACTGGCTTAAAATCGGGGAATGTGTTGGTTCATGTGACTAACGCACCCAGAAGACAGCGCCGATCTTGGGGAGTGGCAGGCCTGGCCGCTCTGTGCCCCTCTGATCGCGCCCCAGCTCAGGCTCACCTGCGGGCTCCCGCCTCTGGGTGACGACGGCTGCAGGCCCACACCTGCGGTCTGTCCACCTGAGCACCCGCGGGGAGTCCTAGGATTCACCCCGATTGGGTAGTGGGGCCACGTGACCCCTCCTGCCCCATCACTGCGCCAGGACCTTGGAGAGCTCCCCAGACTCCCAGCCAGGCCAAGCTCTCTCACAAAACGTGAGGGAGAGGAGAAAGGTACCCTGCCTGCAGTAATAAGGGGAGGGCCTGCCGGTGCGGCACGGGTGTGCACGCCAGGCTGACGCGCGCTGGCGAGACGCGATGGGGGCAGGGCAGAGAGCAGTCTGCGGAACCGGCTCCCCCTAACTGCCTGGCAGGGGGCCTGGGTACGAAGGCCAACGCCGTGCAGGGGGCCTGCAGCCAAGTTTCACAACAGCTCCAGGACGCGCTGGGCCTCTTCTGCCCCCCTAACTGGCCGTCCCTTCCCTAGAGAGACCCAGGCTGTGGTTGCCCCCCGTCCACCCAAGCCGGCCCCGCTGGAGGTCTGACTGCTGCACGGGACCTCCTCTTAGCCTGACTGCGACCGCTTGACAGCCACATGCCCTGGACGAACATGCGTCAGTGCACCTGCTGACCACTGCCACCTGCACCTCGGACAGAAAGCCGCCCCCAGCTTCCCCGGCCCTGGGAATGGGAGGCCGCCTCGATCATGAAGCAGGGACACACATATAGAGCCGGTGCTCACCGACAGAGGCTGGCAGGGGCACCGCCCGTCAAGCAGGACTGAACCGAGGGGTTTCAGGTGGCGGTGGTGAAAGCACTGAGGGCTTAGACTTTTGCTGGGTCCTTCCTGAGGTCACACACATCCCCGGCTCCATGGTAAAGGGGACTAGGATGGAGCTGAAAGCTTTGTCCCCTGCGTTCAGCAGCCTGAGGACTGCAGCTGGAGCATCTTAATGAAGCTGTTAACAAGTCACGCTGTTTTCAGCAGCCATGTAACTGGTTGCGGCCTTTCACTCATTTCTGTAATCAAGTAACCCTTTCTGATTTTCCCGGCAAGCAGAAATATCAATCCTAAACCTCTTTTTATTCTTATATTTGCTTCTCACAATCACATTATAATTGATATTAAAATGAAGCCAGGGGAGCCAGGTCCAACCTCAAACCTTGCCTTAATAGACACAGGAAATTGGGCGCAGACACTGTGCTCACATGCACACCCCGCACCCTCGCTGCCCCTACAGACACACAGACAGACAGACACTCTCCCTGCGCCTCCATGGAGACCACGGCCAGCGTCTGCACTTCCTCCTGCCGCTCACTCACTGCAGGCCCGTTCATCAGCTTTGTCCATGCCGCTCTGCACAAACTCAGCATTTGTTAGACAAAATCGCTGCTCACACAGCAGGGAGGATCTGACCTGACCTCACCCGGGAAAGAGCTCACCCGGGGTGGGCCTGCTGCTGGTCTGAGGGAGCGGCCCAACCCCCAGGACTCCAGTCTCCCCTCCCTGTCTCCCCCATCCAGCACTGGACCCGCACGTCTTGCTACAGAAAGACACCATGTGATGAAGTGATGCTGGCTGCTATGTGCCCTGGTCTAGACACACTCACACGTCTAGGTGGAGGCAGGGAGGAGGCAGAAGGCACAGGGTGCCCCAGGCTGGGAGACATCCTTGGCTGGCTGTGCCCCGTGGAGAGTCCTGGAGCTGGGCTCTGGGGAGATTGTTCCTGGATACACATCTGTCAGGAATCAGACTCGGGTGGGGGTGGAGGGGGTGCATTGTCCACATAATCACCTGAAAAAAGGCAGTTCACACCTGAGCACATTTTCTCTAGGGGGTTGAAGAGACAGTGGCACCAGGAAGCCAGCCTTGTGGTTCCACTTGCAATAGACTTCAGGGGCGTGAGAGGAAAACTTGAGCCGATTCATTCATGTTGCACCTGCTTCGGGAGCACCTACCCTTCCTGGCCTTCTGTTGTTCTTGTTACTGCTATTCACTCACTCTGTCCTGTCTGACGCTTTGCGACCCCATGGACTGCAGCATACCAGGCTTCCCTGTCCTTCATCACCTCCCAGACTTTGCTCAAACTCATGTCTATTGAGTCGGTGATGCCATCCAACCATCTCATCCTCTGTCGTCCCCTTCTCCTCCTACCTTCAATCTTTCCCAGCATCAGGGTCTTTTCTAATAAATCAGTACTTCACATCAGGTGGCCAAAGTACTGGAGTTTCAGCTTCAGCATCAGTCCTTCCAATGAACACCCAGGATGGATCTCCCTTAGAATGGACTGGTTGGATCTCCTTGCAGTCCAAGGGACTCTCAAGTCTTCTCCAGCAGCAGAGTTAAAAAGCATCAATTCTTCGGTGCTCAGCTTTCTTTATAGTCCAACTCTCACATCTATACATGACTATTGAAAAAGCATAGTTTTTAATAGATGGGCCTTTGTCAGCGAAATCATGTCTCTGCTTTTTAATATGTTGTCTAGGTTGGTCATTGCTTTTCTTCCAAGGAGCAAGTGTCTTTTAATTTCATGGCTTCAGTCACCATCTGCAGTGATTTTGGAGCCCAGGAAAATAAAGTCTGTTGCTGTTTCCATTGTTTTCCATCTATTTGCCATGAAGTGATGGGACCGGATGCCATGATCTTAGTTTTTTGAATCTTGAGTTTTAAGCCAACCTTTTCACTCTCCTCTTTCACTTTCATCAAGAGGCTGTTTAGTTCTTCACTTCCTGCCATAAGGGTGGTGTCATCTGCATATCTGAGGTCATTGATATTTTTCCCGGCAATCTTGATTCCAGTTTGTGCTTCCTCCAGCCCAGCATTTCCCATAATGTACTATGCATATAAGTTAAATAAGCAGGGTGACAATATACAGCCTTGACGTACTCCTTTTCCAATTTGGAACCACTCCATTGTTCCATGTCCGGTTCTAACTGTTGCTTCCTGACCTACATACAGATATCTCAGGAGGCAGGTCAGGTGGTCTGGTAGTCCCATCTCTAAGAATTTTCCACAGTTTGTTCTGATTCACACAGTCAAAGGCTTTGGCGTAGTCAATAAAGCAGAAGCAGCTGTTTTTTCTGGAACTCGCTTGCTTTCTCTTTCTATGATCCAATAGATGTTGGCAATTTGATCTCTGGTTCCTCTGCCTTTTCTAAATCCAGCTTGAACATCTGAAAGTTCTCAGTTCATGGACGGTTGAAGCCTGGCTTGGAGAATTTTGAGCATTACTTTGCTAGTGTGTGAGATGAGTGCAATTGTGCAGTAGTTTGAGCATTCTTTGGCATTGCCTTTCTTTGGGATTGGAATGAAAACTGACATTTTCCAGTCCTGTGGCCACTGCTGAGTTTTCCAAATTTCCTGGCATATTGAGTGCGGCACTTTCACAGCATCATCTTTAGGATTTGAAATAGCTCAACTGGAATTCCATCACCTCCACTAATTTTGTTTGTAGTGATGCTTCCTAAGACCCTCTTGACTTCATACTCCAGGATGTCTGGCTCTAGGTGAATGAGCACACCATCGTGGTTATCTGGGTCAATAGATCTTTTTTGTATAGTTCTTCTGTGTATTCTTGCCACTTCTTAATATCTTCTGCTCCTCTAGGTCCAAACTGTTTCTGTCCTTTATTAAGCCCATCTTTGCATGAAGTGTTCCCTTGGTATCTCTAATTTTCTTGAAGAGATCTCTAGTCTCTCCCAGTCTGTTGTTTTTCTCTACTTTTTTGCATTGATCACTGAGGAAAGCTTTCTTAGCTCTCCTTGTTGTTCTTTGGAACTCTGCATTCAGATGGGTACATCTTTCCTTTTCTCCTTTGTCTTTCACTTTTCTCAGCTATTTGTAAGGCCTCCTAAGACAACCATTTTGCCCTTCAGTATTTCTTTTTCTTGGGGATGGTCTTGCTCACTGCCTCCTGTACAATGTCACAAACTTCCGTCCATAGTTCTTCAGGCACTGTATCAGATCTAATCCCTTGAATTTATTTGTCACTTCCACTGTATAATCGTAAAGGATTTGATTTAGGTCATACCTGAAAGGTCGAGTGGATTTCCCTACTTTCTTCAATTTAAGTCTGAATTTGGCAATAAGGAGTTCATGGTCTGAGCCACAGTCCACTCCCAGTCTTGTTTTTGCCGACTGTAGAGAACCGCATTGGTTAAACTCAATAGGTCTTCATTCTTGCATTCTTTGAGTCTTCTTGTGAAAGGTAATGAACACAGAGAAGTGTGCACAAAACTTCATAGTATAACACACAACTGTGCATAGACTCACTCCCTCCTCCGGTCAAGAAATATAATGCAGCCGGAAGCCCCCAGGCCAAGCACACCCGTCATGCAGGCCGCGCTGTGTCTAGTTCTCCAGCCTTCCCCTCATAGGACTGGACGCACGTGGCCTGGGCTCCCATGTGCCTCCTTTCTTTCACTCGGCTTTATACGTGATCTGAGTCACCATGGTTTGTTCAGTTTCACCACCTTGGAATGTTTCTACTGTGTGAATGTAAGGAATGCACAATATATTCAGTTTATACTCATAAATGTGAAGAACATTCATACAATATACAAAATACATAAATTCCATCATATGAAATATTTGTTTTGTGTCTTCTGCCCCTTAAGTGCGTTTGGGGATTACCTGACTGGCAAGCTTAGGAACAAGGCTACTTGTGAGCGTCGTCTGGGGGTGTCCTTGGTGCGCAGGGCGCTGCAGCTGCCGTCCACAGGCCGCCTGGGTTCAGGCAGACTTGACTCCACCACTAGCCCACACTCTCCTGCTCTGCATTCTCAGCAGCACCCGGAACTGGCGGACTTGTAGTTTCCACCCGTCTAGTGGGTGATCTGCCACGTGTCACGTGGCTTCCGTTTCACTTCCCTGATTCAACAACTAGGTTGAACACCATCTTATTCATTTCAGTCATTTGCGCTTCCACCTCAGAAATTCCTATGTCAGTGTTTAACCAATTTCTTCTTGGGTGTCTGTCTTTTCCTTAAAGATTTACGGGGAGTCTCTATGTCACTGACCATTAGGCCTTTCCTGGGTGCACATACTTCACCTTCTCCCATGACTGCCCTTGTCTTAAGACTGTCTTTATTAAGAGGCATTCTTGATTTTAACGTAGCTGAAATTCCCAGTCTTTTACTTCATGGACATGAGTAAGTGACTGAACAACAACTTCGTGGTTAGTGATTTTTAAGTCCTTTTTTACACATCTCTGTCTACTCTGAGGTCATGAAAATGTATGTTCTCATCTAAAATCTTTACAGTTTTCACTTAAGTATATAGGAGTTGATCTATATAAAGAAATTAGGTCCGGTTTCATTTTTTCTAATATGGATCCCAGATGTTCTACAGCTTCGTTTTTTCATTCAAAATATCTTGAGGTCTTTCTGTATCTGCACATATACAGTTCTATCTTGAGGATAAACCATAATTTAAAGAGTAATTAGGATATTCATGTGGTTTTCTATTCCAGTGTTTCAAAGACTCATTTTACATTTGATTCTTTACACACATATTTAAGCATATTCATCATGGATTTCTCAGGCGTAGGCCTGGGGAGTTAAAAGCAAAGGCATTTTACATTTTCTTAGAATACTGGGTTTTCTGTCTTGCTTTAAAAAATTAATTCTGTTAAAATTATTAAAAATTCCACTAAGTTTTCTTCTAGTGTTTATGACGTCCCGTTATACTCTTAAGCCTTTGAGCCATCTGGATTTTATTTTGGGGTAAGAAGTTTGGGAGGGATCCAGCTATATATTTTCCAAATGTCTGGCCAGTTGTCCCCAAATCATTATTGAATAATACATCTTTCCCCACTGATTTTAAATGTCATCATTATCATATACTAAATACTCATACGCACGGGGTCTATTTCGAGGCTTTCTGTTCCCTCCCTTCAATCCGACTGTTTGCAATCACCACCACTAGGGTGTAAGGACTCCATCGTCTCGGAGCACTGGGTGTGGGACAGTCAGCGGCCCCCACACAGCCTCCCTGCTTCACAACCTTCCCATTATGTCTCAGTGTGAACTTTAAAACTCACTTGCTCGGTTTCAAAAGAAATTCTGTTCATGTTTTGTTGTGCTCAGTGAAACACCAAGGCTAACTCAGAGAGCACTGATGTACTACGGTGTTGACGCTTCCCACCCGAAGCACTGTCTGCGGACAACTCGCTCCTTCGCAGTCTGAGAGTGGGTCCCGTCTCGCCGTGTTTGTGTGTGTGTGTGTGTGTGTGTGTGTCTGTGTGTGTGCTCGCGCACTCCTTTCCGTTCTCTCCAGGCCCTTCTCCCGCGGCCGCTGTCTGGTGTCACAGGCCTTCTGCCTGAAGACCTCCTGCTGGTTGTTCCTAGTCAGGGCAGCTAGCAATAAATTTTGTTTTTTTGATGGCCTAAAAATGCCATAATTTCCCTTTCCGTTTAGAAAGATCCTTTCTCTGGGACAGACGTTCAGTTTGGTGGCTGTTTTCTTTCAGTTCTTTAAAGACATCACTCCACTGTCTTCTAGGCCCCCAACTCCACGGAAGCTGCCGTCAATGGCATAAGAAACCACCCCCAAAACCCATGGCTGAAAATAACAAGCAGCGCAATTCTGCGTGAGTCTGTGAGTGAGCGGGGGCCAGCGCGGGGCTGTGCTCCTGCGACTCTCCTCCTGGGGGTCTGGGTGTAACAACGTCAGAGGAGCAGCGCCAGGACCTCATCCTTCTGTCCTCGGCTGATGGTCAAGCGAGTCACAGCTGAGGCCAGAATCAGGTAGCGGGGAGGAAGCTCCACCTGCGATCCAGGCTTGCCTGGCAGAGGGCATGCATGCAGGAAGAGGGAAGACCTGGGGCTTACTGCCATCTTGCCCGTGGTCTTCTTAGAACCTTTGAAGTTATACGTGTTTTCTCTGGCTGTGATGGCTTTTTTAAATTTGTATTTTCAACAATTACACTATACTGCTCCCAGGGGTGTGTGTGTGTGTGTGTGCGCGCGCACACCTATTCTTGGAGTTCATGGTACTTCTTGAGCTTTTGCTTGATGTCTCTCCCATGTTTTGGAAACCTGCTAGTCTTCATCTCCTCAAACGTTCTGCCCCTTCTCCATCTCCTCCCCTGTGGACTGTGATTCACGGTAAGCACCCTCCTTGCTCATGGGTCTCTCTCTTTATATATTTTTTCCCTCCTTTTTTCTCTCTGGATATTGTCTTCTTTTTAAGACTTTTTTGATGTGAACCATTTTTTAAGCCTTTATTGAATTTGTTACAATATCGCTTGTTTTATGTTTTGGTTTTTTGGCCACGAGGCATGTGGGATCTGAGCTCCCTGACCAGGGACGAAACCTGCACGCCCTGCCCTGGAGAGCGAAGTCTTCGCCACTGGACCCCCAGGGAAGTCCCTGGATACGGTCTACTGACCCACGTCCCTCATCCCCACTGCTGCTGTCTCGTCTGCGACTAGACCCCCCGACTGCACTTCTAAACTCAGTATGTGCACGTTACAGGGCTATGCGGTTTTTCTCTACAGACTGTAGGAAGTCTCACAATTCTCTGAAACTCTCCACTTATCAACTAGTGTTTCAAACAGCTGAACCATCGGTGTTTCGGCATCAGAGGCTGATGACTTCAACACCGGCACCACTTTGCACCTGCCTCTACCGCCCACCCGTCTCCTCTCGCCCTGTCACCTGACCGGCAGGGCGGTCCTGACCGCACGCTGACACGCGTGTGACCAGTGGGACGGGACCTAGCTGGGATCTCAACCGCACACAGGGCTTCTCCTCAGCTCCCGGCAGCCAGAGGCGCAGGGCGACGGCCACGCACCCTTCCTCCTGCTGCACTCGCAGCCTTTCATGGTCCAACCAAAGGCCTCGCTAGTCCACCGGGGTCCTCACACCTCGGCAGGCCCTGGACCAGCGCGTAGGCCCACAGCAGCTCTGAGCCTGCCCTCTCTCAGCCTCCCTCCGAGGGCCTCGATGACTGATCAGCCTGAATCAGCCCCTCTCCTGCGCTCCTGGCACTTCAGGTCCTGGCTGTCATCGGAGTTCCATGCATCTTCTAGCGGAAGTTTTCTGTACTTTATCCAGCTTTTCTATTTGCTTTGAGGTAAAATTTTTCTGCTGCAAACTGGCCATCACACCCAGAAGCAGAAATGTCCTCAGCAAAATTCAAGGGGGTTTTCATAAATGACCTGCGCATTCTTCAGATTACTCCAGGATGGCTTAAACTCCTTACACCCTATTTTCTTCCAGTGTCTTCTGTTGGTTGTTGGTATTTAGGAAAACCCTTCATCTCGACATGAAGCATGTAATGAGCACTGTCAGTAGTTCTTCAGTGGGTGCATTGAGGCTTTCCAAGTAAATAATCACATCATCCGAAAACGAAGATCATGTCTCTTCCCTTTGGTTCTATACCTCTTATGTTTTTCACATTTGTTTGATGAGCTGATACAGCGGTCTCACCCTGGAAATCCTGATTCTATTGACCTGGGGCAGAATGAAGACAGGAAGTTCCTGAATGTCCCCAGGTGACCCCGACGGAGGGCAAGGCTGCAGACCCCAGGCTGAGGCTCAAAGCTCTGCTCAGTGACAGGCTGTCAGTCACGTGCGGAGAAGAATACACGCCAGGAAGCTGGGCTTCGACACTCAGTCTATCCACCTATGTGTCTCATCATCTTAAGGAACAGAGTCTGAATTTCGTCTGTTTGGTACTCTACAAATAAATATATGCACGTCCCACTCTACCGACCACTGTGGGAAGTCACATTAACGCCTCACTGTCGGGCTACTCCTTACTCTCAGAACAGTGTTCCTTCAGCGCGCTACTGGATTACGCTGGCAACGTTCTACTTCAGATTTGTCTACGAATGCTTGAGCGGCACTGTGCTACAACTTTGCTGACGGGGCGGTCTCCTTTCGGGCCACACTGGGTCTCCTCCCTGGGTGCGGAGGGGGCTCCTCTCCAGATGTGGCGTGCAGGCTGCTCACGGCAGAGGCGTCTCTTCCTGCGGAGCAGGGGCTCCAGAGCTTCCTGTCTCCGAGTGGCGGCGCACAGGCTCAGCTGCCCACCGTGCGTGAGCCCGTCCTGGAACAGGGCTGGCATCCGTGCCCCCTGCACTGGCCCCAGGGCCGTCCTGCAGGCCTCGCAGCTTCTGAATCAGCGCTGTGTTTGTGACAGAGAATCTGAAGGATCTCCATGTGTCGTGTCACCACTGGTTTACCAATTCTTTGGAAGCTGGATAGAAAGACGGCATTTTAATAAACGCTGTCGCTGCAGTAACTTGCTCTGTGCAGTTCATCTCTTCTAAGATGGACTTAAGGCACAGCACCCCCGCACACACACACACAGGGTGGCCAGGGCGCCCCACACAGCCCTGCCGGCATTCAGGTCTATCCGGACACAGCTGAGTCCGCGTGAGAGCCGCCCGGCTCCCCTGCTGCGTCAGTGAGGGTGAACAGCGCAGTCCAAGGGGCCACCCACGGACGCCCGCACAGGTCACCGGTCTCGGATGACACAAAACTTCCCTCCCCCGGGGAGGAAGACGGATGCAAGCAACCATCACCAAAGGTCAGGGAGCATTCAGAGAAGAAGCCTCGTTTAGACCAGCGGTGGACATTTAGTAACTCCTGCCCACAGAGCCTCTCTCTGCCCTCAAAACTCCTCTTCCTTCAGCCTCTGGGCCTGGGCCACCCCCTCCCCACACGGGGCGGCGTTAGAGGTGCCACCCCTGGGTGGGGAGGGTTTCCCAGTCATCATGGTTCAGCGGTCTGCCTCCCCACACGCCTATGTCCTGGGTGCGAGTGCTAAACCCCAGCTCCAACCAGCGCCTGCCACTGACACTCAACCGGAAGTCTCTTCACAAAATGAGTGAATGAATGAAGAAAGGAACAAACGGATTTTCTAGGCAAGAAAGAGGATCATGATTTTGACATTAATTTTATTTCTCAAACTATTACTCTTTTAAAGGTTATATTTAGGAAGAGAGTGAATTAGATGGGAAAATATGTATTTTATAAATTCAAAAGAGAATTATAATAATATCTGTTTATAGATGCATAAAACATGTCCAACTGCAGGAAAGACACAGAAAAAAAGAGATCAAAACAAAGTTGTCTCTGGTGACTGGACCATGGGCTAATCTTTTCCCTGCTCTCCTGCATGTCCTAACTTTTCTTTAATGATGAATACTGCTTTTAGAATGGAAAATAAACAAAGCCTCCATAAAACTCTGCACTTTGGGCCACCCCAGTCAGCACCTTTTGCTTAAAATAAGCACTGCCTACAGACCACTGGGGGCTTCCCATGCGGCACTAGCGGTACCACCTGCCAATACAGGAGACTCAAGAAAAGCAGGCTGGGTCCCTGGGTCAGGAAGACCCCCGGAGGAGGGCACGGCAGCCCACCCCAGTATTCTTGCCTGGAGAATCCCATGGACAGAGGAGCCTGGCGGGCTACAGTCCATGGGTTGCCAAGAATCAGACACGACTGAAGCAACTGCGCACGCATGCACAGGCCACTGGGCCTCAGCCCGCCCCCTGCCCAGCCTGCTTGCGCCGAGGGAGCAAGGCCTTTCACCCCACGGGCCAGACTGACCACCTCTCCCCACGGCTAGAGAGGAGCCTGTCTCAGGAGAGAGGAAGTAAATGAGAAAACCAAAGTACATGTTTTAAAAACTTTGATCTTAAGGGAATCAGATAAAATTGAGAACAGAATTGAACAGGAAAAAAGATCACTCTTGAATGACTTTTAATAACTATTAATCTGTGGTACGCATTTTTACCTACTTCTGCCCAAAGGAATATCTGTGGAGATTTTTAATAGTTTGATTGGATCTCATCTCCACTCAAGTACCCAGGCTTCTTCCAGGCTACCGTCTCTGTCGATGACAACGTTTGGAAGACAATGCGGAGCTATAAGGCGCTCAGACCTCAGATGACGCTGTACCCCCACTCAGGGTCCTCCACGCCCAGATAAACCAGGACTAGGTGCACCAGTGTGTGGGTGTCAGAGTGCTCAGCTCCCTGTATCTCCCCGGGACACTCGCAGTCCGGAGCAGGGACACCTCACGGGGCAGGGAGGGTCACCCCCTCACACTCGGGGCTCCCACGAGCGGCCCCCACGGCAGCTGGCCTCCTCCATGGGCTGCATGGAGGTTGGTACTTGCCCCTTGCCCACCCCCAGAGGAGTCTGAGACCCAGCACCGGGGCAGGCCGCGGGTTTGGGGGACACTCTGTTGTCTGGAACTTGGGCAGCGGGCAAAGTGGGCGTGAGGCCCCTTGCCTGCCTCGGACCCCAAGAAACAGTTCGCAGACTGTCAGACACCAAGCACTTCCCACCACGGGCCATGTACACACCGGGAGCAGAGTGAGGGGCCCACGCGTGTCCGGCCCGGCCTGGTGCTCTGGGTGCGGGGAGCCCCGAGGCAGGAGTCTGCAGCGGGCGCCGCACCACTGGAGACTCTCCCACACGGCCTGAGCTCCACAGTGCTGAGCCTGACGTCGAGAAGCCCCACCCACAGCCCCCCAGGAACCAGGAAGGAGTTAAAACAGGAGCCTCCCTCCTTCGCAGGGGGAGACACCTCTGCGGCTCATGCCCACCTAACCGGACCACCTGCAGCCCGTCTGCACCCCATGCTCCTGCGAGCCCTCTCGCCACCCCAACACCTCTGCTGGGAAACAGGCAGCTCTGACGGTTGTCTTGCAATTGGTGGTGGTCTGACCAGCGTCATCTTGATTGTTTTAAGTACAGTTAGTCCCCAGTTGCAGGGCTGAGTTTGTTCCTCTTTCCTTGAGGCCAGCTCTCCAAACTGTGCCAGCTTACATCATGGCTGCAGTCTGCTCATCATGCAGCTAACTTCTACCCTGTGGGGGTTTGTCATGTACAAATCAGCCCAAAGGACATGGCTCAGAATACTACCTATAAGCTCTTGAGGAGGACTAAAGCTCCTTGACTCTTTAATGGCTAAACTATTACTATTTCAGCATTCAAAAAATTCAACATTCAAGAAACTAAGATCATGGCACCTGGTACCATCACTTCATGGCAAATAGATGGGGAAACAATGGAAACAGTGACAGACTTTATTTTCTTGGGCTCTAAAACCATCACAAACAGTGACTGCAACAAGGAAATTAAAAGACTCTTGCTCCATGGAAGAAAAGCTATGACAAACCCAGACAACATATTAAAAACCAGACATCACTTTGCTGACAAAGGTCCATATAGTCAAAGGTATGGTTTTTCCAGTAGTCATGTATGGATGTGAGAGTTGGACCATAAAGAAGGTTGAGCATGGAAAAATGGATGCTTTTGAATTGTGGTGCTAGAAAAAACTCTTGAGAGTCCCTTGGACTACAAGGAGATCAAATAGTCAATCCTAAAAGAAATCAGTCCTGAATATTCATTGGAAGGACTGATGCTGAGGCTGACACTCCAATACTTTGGCCACCTAATGTGAAGAGCTGAGACACTGGAAAAGACCCTGATGCTGAGAAAGACTGAGAGGAAGAGGAGAAGGGGATGACAGACGATGAGGTGATTAGAAAACATTACTGACTCAATGGACATGAATTTGAGGAAACTCCAGGAAGGACAGAGGAGTCAAGACTATTTAGAGAAATATCAACAACCTCAGATATACTGAAGCTGAAGCTCCAATATTTTGACCACCTGATGGGAAGATGCGACTCACTGGAAAAAACCCTGAGGCTGGGAAAGACTGAGGGCAGGAGGAGAAGGGGACGACAGAGGATGAGATGTTTGGATGGCATCACTGACTCAATGGATATGAGTTTGAGCAAACTCCAGGAGACAGTAAAAGACAGGGAAGCCTGGCGTGCTACAGTCTATGGGGTTGCAAAAAGTCAGATAGGACTGAATGACTGAACAATATTATTATTTCATTTTCCGTTTCCCTTTGTTTCTGCATTTTCTGACTTCTCTGATTAAATTTATTCTTAGAAGTTTTTCTACAGACAAAATGCAGGGGTCTGGGGCAGGGGGTGCAGAGTCTGTTCTGGGAAGGCCCCACAGGGTCCTGCTCTGTTATATCAGGAGCAAGCAGAGGGCCAGGGGACCCCGGTGACCACGGGCGGAAGTGCACAGCATGAACACACAGTGGTCACCAGGCAGACTGGACAGCCAGCTGGTGCTCGCGGGTGGGCGGCCTGGGCAGGCAGGCAGAGTGCTCTGATTTTATTCGAACCTCATGTCAACTGACTGTTTAAAACCATGCATATGCATCACTTTGATAAAGTTAACTGAGGAAAAGTTTAAAGCACCACGTCCCACAAGCGAAAAATAAACTGACATCTGCTGTGAGCAGCTCCGCCACGGGCACTACTGTAGACGCCCAGAAAGATCAATTAGCCGGACAGTCAAGACCCCGCCCGTGCGGCTCACACTCTAGGGGCAGACAGACCGGAAGCCACACACACAGCGAGTCCAGACTGGTGACAGACCCTGCACAGACACCACCCTACGTCCCTGGTCTCCAGCGGGTGCCTGCTGAGGGCTGGCCCACACGGCACCTGCCGCACGTGGGCACCGGGGGTTGGGCACAGGGCCTCTGCCCTCCTGAGGCTCCCGCACGGAGCTCCCAGGTCACACTGCAAGGCTGCCCGCTCGGGGACCTACTGTCAGACCCTGACGCGGGCCCCCTGCCCCCTCCCCAGGGGGCTCTCTGTTGGACGGGGCTTCGGACCCTGACGTGGGCCCCCTGCCCCCTCCCCAGGGGGCTCTCTGTTGGACAAGGCTTCAGACCCTGACGTGGGCCCCCTCCCCCCTCCCCAGGGGGCTCTCTGTTGGACGGGGCTTCGGACCCTGACGTGGGCCCCCTGCCCCCTCCCCAGGGGGCTCTCTGTTGGACGGGGCTTCGTGCAGAGACAGGAAGGACGCACATACACTGAGTACGGCACTCCCTCCCTCGCTTTCCATGGCACACGTTTAAGTCACCGGCCTCCAGAACTTAGGTAACTCTACTGCCAAAGACCTGTTAGCCCCGCACCAGGTCTGGCCTTGTTGGGGTGGGTCGGGTTATACTGAGCTGTGCCAACTGTTTGCATCCCTCTTCTGCCAGGCACCCCATCCCGTCTCTACCTGCGCAAAGAGCCGGACAAGCAGCCAGTCTAGGGTGTGACTGGTATTGTGAGCCCCGAGTGAAATAAGTGTAAGAAATCTCCCATAAATTATAAAACACTGTGCAGGTATTAATAATATTTATAGCTATTTACAGTCTTCTGTGTTTTAGGCAAATATCCTAAATAACGAAGTATAGAATGCTGTCAACTACTTGGACTAGGGTTATTGACCTAAGACAATTTTGCGTTGAAATCTGCAGTTTCTTAAATGGCAGACTCGTCGTGTGTGCTGATTTGCATGTCCACAGAGAACTATCTTCTATGCTAATGATGCTCTTGCTAACAAATCATACAAGTAATACTGAGGAGACTGAACTCCCCCTCCATGCGTTTGGCTTTGTGGCTCAAAGCACAGCCAGCGTTTCAGTGTAGATGTCGAGGAATTTTCAGGGTTGGAAGGTTTTCTTAGGAATCATCTGGCCCAGTGGTTCTCAGCTATGGCTGTGCATTAGAACCACTTCAGGGAGCTTTAAAACAGGAAAGGAAAGAGCCGATGCCAATCCCCTCTCCCCAACCCTGGCAATGCCTAGCCATCAGTTGTTTAAAAGCCTCAATGCACAGCCATGGTTGGCAACCCCTGATGGAGCTACACACCGTGATGTAGTCAAACACCTCATTTTACAGGTAAGAAAATGGGCCTCTTTCCAAGGAGGAGAAAGCTCGCTCCATGAAGAATGCACTTAAATAGCAAGGCAAGGAAAGGCTGTCAGCAGAGCCTAGACTAGCCCTAAGTGTGGACTTCCAGTCCATTCTGTCTCTGCCTCAGCAATCAGGACAGTGGTGTGTGCATGAAGGTGCATATGCACACACACACCAGATGAATTAACTGCATCGGGCCTTCAGATTAAGAAGATAAAAACATTAATCCACAGCGAACAGACCCCAACACGTGCAGATCGGGGTCCAGGAGGATGTGTGCATGTCTGTGAATGTCTGAGTCCCTCCGCTGCTCAGCTGAATCTACCACCACGATGTTAATCGGGTTGTTAATCGGCGTGCGTACTGCATGTGTGCGTGCTCAGTCTCTGTACCCCAGTACAGAGTAAAAAGTGCTTTTAAAGTTTGGGTCTAGCTGTTTTGGTTATGATTCCTTTCAAAGAGTAGAGAAACAAATGCAAGTTGCTGACGCACCTCTGTCTGTGGCAGGGAAGAGCCAGCCAGCCTGCGGACACTGGTCATCAGCAGCCCGGGCCCCTGACCCCAGCCACTGGGCAGAAGGAGACACGTGATGTGGAGGCCGATGGCCCGTCGGTCAGACCAGAGGTGCGGCTGACGACCTGGGCTCGGGCGTGTGAACTGACACCTACCGCCCCGTCCCCAGGACCCTCAGAGGTCTGGGTAACGCTTGAGCATGTTTCTGTTCCCTGAAACAGATGAGAACAACTAAGTCCTGTGAGTCATCAGAGCTGCCTTCAGAGCATTTGCTCAGTGCACTAGGCAAGTGAGGGAGAGACCCTGGCCAGCACAGGGCAAAAGGCATGGGGGTTTTCCTCCCATCCGAACAAGGTCTGACGCTGGAAAAATAGTAAAGTAGATGTGAAGGAATTCCATCTGGACACAGGTTATAATCAAGTAAGGTCACAGCGCTCTATTCCAACAGCTGGGAACATAAAATGTATTCTGCTTTGCTGAAGAGCTAAGACTGCCCAATTAGCAAACTAAGACTGCCCAAATTAGCGGGTTTCCCAGCTGGGTGTTTCCCTGGCGGCCTGTGGAATAATCTGCCTTTTCTTTCTGACGTTTCTGTGTCTTACTTAGCAGAATCTCCAGTAACTTGACTCAAGGGAACTTCCCAGGTAGGCAGCCCCAGAGAAGCCCCGCCTTCTCATCTAGGAGGTCAGCAAGCCCCCAAAGGCCCACGCAGGGTATCCCCAGGGGCCCTCCTACCACAGCCAAACACTGAAAACCACCCAGAAACGGTCCATGCACCCACAGAACAGGGCTCAGCAAGACAGCAGGAGGCGCGGGCCAGGGATGGCCAGGTGACGGCCGGTGCTGATGACCAGGCGGAGAGGAAGCTCAGGACCTGGGGAGGGTCACGTACAGACAGAACCCTGAGCGTGAGTCTCTGTGGATTTTTACCTCAGGTAGAATTGGGTGCCCGCTGCTGGGTGAGCAGAGAAGGTGTGGGGGTGGGAAGGGTTTGCTCTTATCCCAGGTGAGCCCACCCAGGCAGCCAGAGACTCCCTGAAGACCGGGCAATACTGTGGGAAGGGGCCGGGACGCGCCAGGTGTCCAGACTGCCCACATTCTGTCGGACTGGCTGCTCGAGAACATAAAACCCCAGTCATCAGTCTTGATAAAGCCAGTCCACGTCTGGACCACAGCCTGGGTAATCGCTATTTTAATGCATCCATTAATCTTGTACTACTTCCAATCTCTTCACCGTGTCACAATGTTTAAAAGCCTGGACACTTGACCTTGAGCTGGCCTAACTTCCACGGACCCAGAGCAGGTGAGGGGGGGCAGTCTGGGGAGCCTGGGGTCTGTGCAGACCGTCCCCACCACCGAGAGGCCTTCAGGCCATCATGCTTACCCCTCTTTCTCTCCAAGTATTCTCAGGGGATCAGTTCTATTATAAGCAAAAATCAGAGCTGTTATTTTTTTTTCCCAAAAATGAGGAAACAACAGGAAAGTAAACTGTCCCCTGTCAGACCTCACAGCGGGCAGCTGAGGAAGAGCCTCCTCCCTGGAAGATGACGGGGCTGGTGAGCCTTCTCCTCGAGGACAGAGGAGGGCTGCGCGGTGCCGGCCCTCCCGACAAAGCCGCAGGTGTGTCCACAGGGCCTCTCCCACCCACAGGATCACCTGGCTTCCAGTCTCTGGGATTTCTTCCAATTCTGAGAACAAGTTTAAAACCCATTAACAAAACCAATTTCAAGCCAAATGAATAAAGGGGAGGCCCTTCCACAGGCAGTTTCCTCTGATTAATATTTATGAGGGCAAAAGCAGCCGAGACCCCGGGGGATGCGTGCCCCGGCCCAGGATCTCTCCGGGATTTGGGTGAGCGTGAGGCTCTCGGCTCATTCCATCACCGGAATCTGCTTTCAGGGAAAAAGATGACGCTGGCTGGCAGCTCGCCCAGCTGGTGCTTCCAGCCAGGCCCCGGACCCTTGCGAAGCTGCTTGCAACACGGTCATTCCTGCCTCACATCCACCTCCCATAGATGGCCATGTCCTTGCCGCGGCAGCATCTGCAGATTCACAAGTGGCAAACCCACAACACTGACCCCAACACCCCCACGCCGCCGTGAGAAGCAAGCACAGCTCAGGTGGAGGGATGGTGGGTTGGTCCTGGTTCTAGATCCGATTCTGACCCATTCACCCAAACTCAACATCGAAGAGATCAGGTCTGCCATCCATAAAATGAGGACAAAACTATCTGAGGAGGAAAGAATCTCTCCGGGATGCTGCAATAATCCAAGGGGCTCTGCGTGTAAAACACTCAGAAAAGCACAGCGCCTCCTGCCAGCGCACCGTTACCAGGCAAGGCTGTTTCAGTCACAGAAACGATGTGAGGGGCGCGAACCCCCTCGGACTCCCTCACAGGCTCTGAGCCAGGGAGCCGGCCAGCACACATTCCAAAACAGCCCCGCCGAGCTCGGCTGTGGGGGTCACTCCTGCGTCGGGGGTGGCAGGGCCCTCTGCCGTTACCCAGCTGCCAGCTGACCCTCTGCAGACGCACCCTGTGACGCCTGTGCATCCCGTGTCCCAGGCGGGCAGAGGCTCTGCCGGGGCGGCCACGGCTCCTGCCCGTGTCTCCCCAGCTGCCCCAGGGTGGAGCCGCGCTGACTGGAAATCAGCCCAGTGGCCAAGTTTAGGCCACAGAAAGTGACTGCAAATCAACACAGCTCACCCGGAGCTAGCTGCTGACCACTGACCCACATAGCACTGGCCAAACCACTGAAGCCAGGCCCCATGCGGTTACCCACAGACCAAAAAAAAAGCATTTTAAAAATACCAATATATAATCTCTAGGACTCCAATTTAGTATACAACTTTGCTTTGACCACACAGACTTCTGTGCTTTTCACAGTGGCATGACTATGGGCACATTCCAGTCTCTGGTCACGGCTAAAAACATCGATAGTCACGATCCCCAGTGCCAGCTCCCGGTCTCCTCTAACACCTCTGGCAAAACAAACCAAAACTGAATGAGGATTTAGCACATTTCTCTCAAGATTGCAGCAATTCTAGACTCAAAGTCCTACGAGCGGAGAAGGAGCAGCCATGAAAATATGTTAAAACTTTAACACCCTCCCTGCTGCAAACCCACAGCCTCAAGAGCGACAAGCAACTGTCTCCATAAGGAACCACTTCAGGGTGTGAGTGTGGGCAGGGTGGGTACGCAGAAGCCCACGCCTGGGACGGCTCCAACGAGGCAGGCTGACGTCACACAGAGCTGAGAGGGCGCACGTGCCCGTGTCCTCTGCGCTCGGGAGGGGAGAAGACGCACCTGCAGCCTGGACCACGCCACAGTCCTGCACCCAACGCGACGTGTTATAATCACTATGGAAACTGGATGGGTAGGGGCTGGGGTGAGGAAAGGACTCCCAACTCTGAGCAGTGGGTGCCTCCTAAAGTGCAGAAACGCAGACACGGGGCTCCTGAGACAGACGTGGCCGCAGCCTCAGAAAATCTAGATTCATTTGAAAAGAGCTAATTAAAACTCCAATCTTGGCTTTGAGAGACAGCTCAGATTATCCAACCATCTAACAGTTGACAATAACAAACTGAAAAAAAAATGTCGTTTTAAATATTAATGCAGGAAAAAAAAAACAGGTTGCCATAAGTATCTTAAAAACCAAATTTGTAAGCATTTGAAAGGAAAAGAGAAAAACTGCAAAGCAGATACCACTTCAATAAACAGCTCAAACAGGGCAGCGTCTTGGCCCTGACAAAGTCTACTGGGCTTAACTTGCTCCACCCAGGCCCCTGACACACCTGCCCAGCACTGTGCATCGGTGACGTTCTTACGCAGACACCAAGACCAAAACCAGACGGTCGCTGAGCAGAGACTCAGGCTGGAAAGGAAGCCCTGGTGGGCGTGGGGGTGGGTCTCACGCCCTCACCGCCTACACGGAGCTCCGCACCGTGGCCCACAGGACTGGTCATCACGACAGCAAACCCTGACCCAAGGGGAAGAGCCGCAGCGCCTCGGGACTCCACAGCCTGCATCCACCAAGAAGCACCACATGCTGAGACCACGGGCGGACCCATGGACCCTGGGCCTCGTAGGAGACGCTTTCCATAACTGGCACTTCAAGTTAACTTTCCCCACAGAACGCTGTAAACAGCCCTGGTTTGGACACAATGGAAAACATGCAAGCAGGTTTCACCTACTAGACAATTCATTATTGTCTCCTGTCTTTATAATTAAAGACTTTGAACAGTTAATTGGACTAACTGGTAAGTCAATCTAGAAACTGGTACAGAAGGAAGAAATAATATTTCAAGAGCATTTTAAGACACACACGCACCCCAAGCAGGGTGCTCCCCTCAAAGTTGGCATCCAGCTGGGAAATGGCAACGCCGCCTCCCATCTTCCCATTTTGATCCTCCGTGAGGAGGACCCCTGGATGGGGGACACCCCCAGCAGGCGACAGCTGAGGGTGGGTAGGCAGGCGGGCAGTGGGCGCTGGGAAAGGGCGGGCTGCTGGGCTGGGGAGCGTGTCCAGCTGGGGGGCGTGTCCCATGGAGGGCGTGTCCCGGAGGAGGGCGTGTCCCGAAGAGAGAGTGTGTCCTGCTGGAGGGCGAGTTCCTGGAGAGGCCTGGGGAGGGGAAGGCCCCAGAGGGACCATCTAACTGGCCCCTGGTACGAGCACTGATGGACAGCCGGGAGCGGCAGCAGCCGCCTGTGTGCGCTGGGAGCAGGGGACGCAGCAGGGACCTCGGACAGCACCCCAAATCTCCAAGCACACAGATGCACTCAGCGGGGCCGACGGAGTCCAGCAGTGGCAGCGGCACAGGCTAGGCGAGGCTGGTCGGCAGTTTGCTGGGGAGTCTGGGATCAGGGCACTCACAACCGCCCTGTGCAGCGTGGACCCTCAGGAGCTTGCCTCCTTAGACCCCCGACCACACTTCTACGCACGGTATGTGCGTCCTCTCGCTGTTTCCTCAGGACAATAAAACACCCCCGTCCCCTCCTGGACTGGTTACTGTGGTGACAAAAACACACCCGATCCGACACGAGGGTCACACCAGCCGTGCTGTGAGCCGCCCCGTGAGACGCAGAGAAGCGAGTCCTCAACCTCTGACACAGGGACATCTCTAGCCCCCCAGAAACGCCCGCCAGGAGCAGTAAGAGGCGGCCCAGGGGCTCCCTGGGAATTCAGGGCCTGGGGCCGCCAAGGGGAGGGGAACGCAAGCCTGCCTCCTGCAAGGTGACCCGACAGCCACCCCAGAGGCGGAGACGGAGGAAAGCAGGGCACTTCCAGGGGCAGCTTCCTGGCTCCTGAGCTGAGATGCGAGAGCAGCCAGGAAAGGAGGAGTGAGAAGCCCCGTCTGCCCCTTCTGGCCCCCCTGTAGGAGCCGAGCCTGAGAGACAGCAGCAAAGGGCCCCTCAGAGCCCAGGGCGCCTGCGGACACACCGGCCGTGTGCATGAGCGCGTGCGCGTGGCAGCCGCTCAAATGGAGCTTCATTGATTGTAACTCATCTCCAGTCATTCATGTGAGGTTCAAAATTGCATTTTTTTCCTGTTAACATGCCAAATTAAACTGTTTCACACCGTTTAACTCAGTAATTAATCCCCATTCATTTCCCCTGAGTTGTGATTAACTGGGATCTGGGAGGGGAAGGAGCCTCCCAGCCACGCACCTCTGGGCAGATGTGGCTGGAGCCAGGTCCTGCCGGCAGAGCCACGGACCCACACCATCCCCGCAGGAAACAGGTGAGGCCGTTCCGTGTGCTCCGTGCTAGATCTTTCTCATGGGGAAACGTCTGGCTGCGGTGACAACATTCCCCCAGTGTGCCCCGGGCCAGCTCAGGCTGTCTGCAGACCTGCGGTGGGGGCCGAGCTCTCCCTCTGGGCCCGGGCAGCTGAGGCAAAAGCAGTCGCATCCTACTGAGGGCTCATATCCCCATGCCGCCAAGGAGGGGCGCTTGTCCACCTGACGCTCTCCTTGGCCAGGACACAGCCTCTTCCGGAGCCCCTCCTCTGCAGAAAGAGCAGGACACCATCGAGGACCCAGGACACAGCGAAGTGAGGAGATGAGACTGAAAGGCCGAGGACACGGCAGGAGAACGTGCTTCCTTAGAGGAATCGCTTCTCTGACGCAGACAGATGGACTCGGGGGACAGTTGGAAACTCCCCCAGGTTACAAATGCCACACCTCCATCTGGGCAAACCGCAGACAGATGCACACAACTTCTCTCCCATGATTCAGGAACTTTTCAAGGAAAACCCCTCTCAGAGGACGAGAGCAGCATGGATCAGAGACAGCAACCGGGCTGCCCCAAACTGACAGACTTCCGAATATTCAGACCCTGCACTTCCTCCTGGTCCTTGGGGGCACATGACTGGTCTCATCTGCCGTCTCCACCACAGTAAGCTCAGTCAGTGCTTCGTGGGGCGGTGGGTGGAGGAGGGGGCTGGCCACCAGTCATCGTCTCCCAGCACAGGGGTCTCCTCAGATGCACCCCAGCATCTCACAAAGGCTGCTGCAGGAGCTGGACCCACCTGAGCAGAGTGTGAGGATGGCCCACTGCTGAGGGTCTGACCCACAGGCTGGCCCCTACATCCTGCTGACAGAACAGTCCTTGAAAGGCCACATCCTCAACATCCCTAACCAAGCCTTGCAGCGCCGTGAACTTGAGATGTATCCAGGCAAGTTATCATCAAATTCTACCTCCTTGGAGTCTATAAGCCCAGTCAGGGTATTATCACCAAGTGAAGAACCTGTAAGCCAACCGCTTCTCAGCACTACTTTTATTACCTCAACAGAGGAAGCCAAAACAGGAGCGTGACCTTCCTGAAAGAAGGCGGGAATGGTTCTCACAAAGCAGATTTTGTGAAGCCATTCCATGGGAACTCCATCAAGCTTCAAAGTCAGCCTTCAGAGCTGGTGGGTGGGGAACACCAGGCAACCCCTCAGCACACTGCTCTACCCAGAGCCGGCAGCCGCCAGGGCCGAGTCCCGAGCCTCCGCCCGATTCCTGGGGTGTCTGGACCACACGGCCTCGCCAGGTTCCCGAGTGGCCCATCATTCATACCACATTGATTTTGTTGCTCCAACCTAATCGGTTTTTCAGACTGTCTGTACTTTTTCATAGTCTCCAAGTTGTCAAATTAAAGCTCCTTACTATTCTGGTTTTCCAGTGCAATAGAACAGAATAGCCCCGTTCATCAAACTTGCCGAGACATGCTGGGTGCACAGCAGGTCACAGCAGCAGCTGACAAACTCCACCTGTGGTCATCGAACATTAACATGGAAAAAAGTGTTCTGAGAGCTTCCCACAAAGTTACTGATTTAGTCTGCTTCTTTTGAGAAAGCTTCAGCAGGAAACGAAGAAAGCGGGGATAGAGGGAGGAAGAATGGTCCTTCACAGACCTGGAGGAAGGACCTGAGGACTGGAGGCCGAGCATCCGAGACCATGGAAAGGCTGACTCGAGAAGAAGGCGGGTGGCCTGAGAGCTGACCCAGGCTCCTCCCGGCTTGGAGGCCCTGCCAGCCGGGCCCATGAACAGCTGCCATGGGATGGACGCTGTTCCGTGACCCAGGCGGCTGTCCCGGAGGTGCCTCCCAGTCCCGGCCTCTGCTGCTCCTCTCCTGGGCCCTGCAGCTCATAACCGGAGTTGGGGAGCTGTTCCCTGCCCAGGTTCTTGTCCCGTTACCACCCCAGTGCCAGCCCCAACTGAAGACAATCTGTCCTCCTGCCCGCCCACCTCACACACCCAGCACATTTCTGCCGAGAAGATCCTCCCTGCGGCCAGAACAGGATCCGTGGCTCCCCCAGGCCTGTCCTGACCGGGAGCTGGGGGCTGGGCCTCTCAGAATCAGCTCAGCAGATACTGCAATGTCTTTATTAGATGAGTCTTATTATAAAAGTAACACAGGACTGCTTTAATAAACAAAGGGATGCCAAGGGACTTCAACGTCCGGTGATGCCCCCCCACACACACCCCCGGCCAGGCTGAGCCCCGCAGCCTCGCCTGGGGCCAGAGAGCCAGGCCAGAACCTTCCATCCTTGCTTGCTGCTGTCCCCTCACTGGGCCAGGCCTCAGCAGGCCCTCAGCTGGACCAGAGGGACATCAAACACTGGCTGTCTCCATAAGTCAAGGCCTGCGTTTACACTTGAATTGCGTTCCGTTTCCACATGACTCCGAGCTATTCTGTTACATGGCCTTAGTGTCCTTCCCGCCAGGGAGGCAGGCGGAGGTCCGGGGGAAGGGGACTGACAGCTGCAGGCCTGCTCCCCGCCGGGGACAGAGGGAGCCACAGAGCTGCAGCTTCAGTGCCGCCGGTCCGCCCGAGCCTCCAGTCAAACTAACACGCACACCTGTTTCTTTCAGAACCCAACTTCACCAAGTCAGGGCAGACAACACGTTTTTTTAAAGAAATTAATTTTTCAAAAGCTGCCTCCAGATAAAACCTTCACGAGGTATAAGCAGGAGGAGCCGCGCTGGGGCCCAGTGACAGGCCCGCCCGCGCAGCTGTGGCGAGGAGGCACTCAGGTCAGCCAGCACGCGATGGCCCGACCCGGGAGACCTCCAGTCACACAGCTGTCACAGCACTTCCTCCAACCCCGGTCACCGCTCGCCACAATCTGCACAGTTCAGTTCAGTCACTCAGTCGTGTCCGACTCTCAGCAACCCCATGAATGGCAGCACACCAGGCCTCCCTGTCCATCACCAACTCCCAGAGTTTACTCAAACTCATGTCCATCGAGTCGGTGATGCCATCCAGCCCTCTCACGCTCTGTCGTCCCCTTCCCCTCCTGACTTCAATCTTTCCCAGCCTCAGGGTCTTTTCAAATGAGTCAGCTCTTCACATCAGGTGGCCAAAGTACTGGAGTTTCAGCTTCAGCATCAGTCCTTCCAATGAACACCCAGGACTGATCTCCTTTAGGATGGACT
>JADEYB020000032.1:540261-557168 GCA_015832495.2 Alces alces | reverse complement strand
GTTGTTTTGTGAAGTTTGCTCTGCGTTCAGTTATTCTTTTGATGAATTTGTAGGAGAGAAAGTGGTCTCCCCGTCCTACTCCTCCGCCATCTTGGCTCCTCCCTCTGGCACAATCACATTAAAAGTCAAATCTCATACCTGCCAGGTGGGCGACCCACAAACTGAAGACCAGCAATAAAAAAATAAAAATAAAAATTTAAAAAAAAAGAAGTTCTCACACTGTTGCAAAGGTTCTACACCCCACATCAGACCTCTCAAGCTGCGGATCCAGCCAAGGGACTGGGAAGACCCAGGGAATCTGACTTGGAAGAACAGTGGCATTTGATTACAGAACTTCCACAGGACTGGGGGAAACAGAGACTCTGGGAGGGAACAAACAAAACCAAATGCACACCAGGACCCAGGGGAAAAGAGCAGTGACCGCACAAGAGACTGATCCAGGCCTGCCTGTGAGTGTGCGAGGGTCTCCTGCAGAGGCACAGGTCGACGGTGGCCTGCCACAGGTCAGGGGCACTGGCGGCATCCGTCCTGGGAGGTGCGTGTTGACATGAGTCCTTTAGGAGGTCGCTATTGAGCCCTACCACAGAGCTGTGGACTCCAGGACTGGGTTGCCTCGAGCCAAACAACTAACAGGGATAGCCCCACCAATCAGCAGACACGTGGAATAAAGATTTACGGAGCATGGCCCTGCCAATCAGAATAAGATGGAGTTTTCCCCACAGCCAGTCCCTCCCATCAGGAAACTTGCATAAGCCATTAATCCTCATCCATCAGAGGGCAGACAGAAGAAGCAAGAACTACAATCCCACAGCCTCCAGAATGAAAACCACAATCAGAAAGCTGACCAGAATGATCACATGGACACAGCTTTGTAACTCAATGAGGTTGTGAGCCATGCTGTGCAGGGACACCCAGGACACACGGGCCACGGCAGAGAGTTTCTCATAAAACGTGGTCCACTGGAGGAGGGGATGCAAACCACCCCAGTATTCCTGCCTCAAGAACCCCAGGAACAGTATGAAAAGGCAGAAAGATAAGACACCAGAGGTGAGCCCCTCAGGTCGGTTGGTGTGCAATAGGCTGGTGGGGAGAGCAGAGAAATAGCTCTAGAAAGAATGAAGAGTCTGGCCCAAAGCAGAAACAATGCTCAGTTGTCTGGTGGTTAAAGTCCAATGCTATAAAGAACAATACTGCACAGGAACCTGGAATGTTAGGATCATGAACCAAGATAAACTGGACATGGTCCAGCAGGAGATGACAAGAGTGAACATCAGTATCTTAGGAATCAGTGAACTAAAATCGACGGGAATGCACGATTTTAATTCAGATGACCATTATATCTACTACTGTGGGCAAGAATCCCTTGGAGTAGTCCTCATAGGCAACAAGAGAGTCCAAAATGCAGCATTTGGGCGGAATCTCAAAAACAACAGAATGATCTCTGTTCATTTCCAAGGCAAACCATTCAGCATCACAGTGATCCAAGTCTATGCCCCAATCACTGATGTCAAAGAAGCAGAAGCTGACCGGTTTTATAAAGACCTACAACACTTTCTAGAACTAACAAAAAAAGAGGTCCTTTTCATCACAGGGGACTGGAAGGCAAAAGCAGGAAGTCAGAGAGAGCTGGAGCAACAGGCAAGCCCTGGTGGCTCAGACAGTAAAGAGTCCGCCTGCAGTGCAGGAGACCCGGGCTCAATCCCCGGGTCGGGAAGATCCCCTGGAGAAGGAGATAGCGACCCAACCAGTATTCTTGCCTGGAGAATCCCATGGATGGAGGAGCCTGGCAGGCTACAGTCCATGGGATTGCAAAGAGTTGGACACGACTGATTGACTTCACTTTGGCCTTGGAGTACAAAATGCAGCAGGGCAAAGGCTAACAGTTTTGCCAAGAGAACACACTGGTCATGGCACACACCCTTTTCCAACAACACAAGAGACTACACATGGACATCACAAGATGGTCAATACCAAAATCAGATTGACTATATTCTTTGCAGCCGAAGATGGAGAAGCTCTATACAGTCAGCAAAAACAAGACCAGGAGCTGACTGTGGCTCAGATCATCAGCTCCTTATTGCAAAATTCAGACTACAATTGAAGAAAGTAGGGAAAAGCACTAGGCCATTCAGGAATGACCTAAATCAAAACCCTTACCATTATACAGTGAAAATGAGAAATAGATTTAAGGGATTATATCTGGTAGACAAGGTGCCTGAAGAACTATGGGCAGAGGTTTGTAACACTACATATTCAGTTCAGTTCAGTCGCTCAGTCATGTCTGACTCTTTGCGATCCCATGAACCGCAGCACGCCAGGCCTCCCTGTCCATCTCCCAACTACCGGAGTTTACTCAAACTCAGGTCCATCGAGTCGGTGATGCCATCCAGCCATCTCATCCTCTGTCGTCCCCTTCTCCTCCTGCCCCCCAATCGCTCCCAGCATCAGGTTCTTTTCCAATGAGTCAGCTCTTCACATCAGGTGGCCAAAGTATTGAAGTTTCACCTTCAGCATCAGTCCTTCCAATGAACACCCAGGACTGATCTCTTTTAGGATGGACTGGTTGGATCTCCTTGCAGTCCAAGGGACTTTCAAGAGTCTTCTCCAACACCACAGTTCAAAAGCATCAATTCTTCTGCGCTCAGCTTTCTTTAAAGTCCAACTCTCACATCCATACATGACCACTGGAGAAACCATAGCCTGACTAGATGGACCTTTATTGGCAAAGTAATGTCTCTGCTTTTTAATATGCTGTCTAGATTGGTCATAACTTTCCTTCCAAGGAGTGAGCGTCTTTTAATTTCATGGCTGCAATCACCATCTGCAGTGATTTTGGAAGGGCAGTGACCAAAACCATCCCAAAAGGAAAAAAAATGCAAGAAGGCAAAGTGGTTGTCTGAGGAGGCCTTACACATAGCTGAGAAAAGAAGAGAAGTGAAAGGCAAAGGAGAAAAGAAAAGATACACTCAGCTGAATGCAGAGTTCCAGAGAATATCAAGGAGAGATAAGAAAGTCTTCTTAAGTGAACAATGCAAAGAAATAGAAAATAATAGAATGTCAAAGACTAGAGATCTCTTCAAGAAAAGATACCAAGGGAACATTTCATGCAAAGATGGGCACAATAAAGGACAGAAATGGTATGAACCTAACAGAAGTAGAAAATATTAAGAAGAGGTGGCAAGAATACACAGAAAAACTATACAAAAAAGATCTTCATGACCCAGATAATCACGATGGTGTGATCACTCACCTGGAGCCAGACACCCTGGAATGTGAACTTAGGAAGCATCACTACAAACAAAGCTAGTCGAAGTGATGGAATTCTACTGAGCTATTCCAAATCCTAAAGGATGATGCTGTGAAAGTGCTGCATTCAATACGCCAGCAAATTTGGAAACCTCAGCAGTAGCCACAGGAATGGAAAAGGTCATTTTAATCCCCAAGAAACAATGCCAAAGAATGCCCAAACTACCGCACAACTGCACTCCTCTCACACACTAGCAAAATAATGCTCAAAATTCTCCAAGCGAGGCTTCAACAGTACGTAAACCAAGAACTTCCAGATGTTCAAGCTGGATTTAGAAAAGGCAGAGGAACCAGAGATCAAATTGCCAACATCCATTGGATCATAGAAAAATCAAGGGGATTCCAAAAAAGCATCTACTTCTGCTTCATTGACTATGTTAAATCCTTTGACTATGTGGATCACAACAAACTGAAAATTTTTTTAAGAGCTGGGAATATCAGACCACCTGACCTGCCTCCTGAGAAATCTGTATGTAGGTCAAGAAGCATCAGTTAGAATCAGACATGGAACAACAGACTGGTTCATACTGGCAAAGGAGTATGACGAGGCTGTGGGCTTCCCCAGTGGCTCAGCAGTAAAGAATCTGCCCACAATGCAGAAGCTGCAGGAGACATGGGTTCAATCCCTGGGTCAGGAAGATCCCCTGAAGGAGAGCACAGGAACCTACTCCAGGATTCTTGCCTGGAGAATTCCATGGACAGAGGAGCTTGGCAGGCTACACACAAACGGTCACAGAGGTGGACATGACTGAAGCAACTTAGCACAGTAAGACAAGGCTGTATATTGTCAACCTGCTTACTTAACTCACATGCAGAGTACATCATGCAAAATGCTGGGCTGGATGAACCACAAGCTGGAATCAAGATTGCTGGGAGAAATATCAACAACCTCAGATATGCAGATGATACCACACTAACGGCACAAAGTGAAGAGGAATTAAAAAGCCTCTTGAAGAGGGTGAAAAAGGAGAGTGAGAAAGCTAGCTTAAAACTCAACATTCATAAAACTAAGATCATGGCATCCAGTCCCATCATTTCATGGCAAATAGATTGGGAAACAATGGAAACAGTGACAGATTTTCTTTTCTTGGGCTCCAAAATCACTGCGGATGGTGACTGCAGCCATGAAATTAAAAGACGCTTGCTCCTTGGAAGGAAAGCTATGACAAACATAGACAGTGTGTTAAAAAGCAGAGACACTATTTTGCCAACAAATGTCCATAGAGTCAAAGCTATGGTTTTTCCAGTAGTCATGTATGAGAGTTGGACCATAAAGAAGGTTGAGTGCTGAAGAACTGATGCTTTTGATTTGTGGTATTGGAGAAGACTCTTGAGAGTCCCTTGAATTGCAAGGAGATCCAACCAGTCCATCCTAAAAGAAATCAACCTTGAATATTCTTTGGAAGGACTGATGTTGAAGCTGAAACTCCAATACTTTGGCCACCTGATGCGAAGTGCTGACTCCTTGGAAAAGACCCTGATGCTGGGAAAGATTGAGGGCAGGACGAGAAGGGGACAATAGAAGATAAGATGGTTGGATGGCATCACTGACTCAATGGACATGAATTTGAGCAAAATCTGGGAGATAGTGAAGGACAGGGAAGCCTGGTGAGCTGCAGTCCATGGGTCGCAAAGAGTCAGACATGACTTAGTATCTGAAGAACAGCGAAAGCTTGCTCAATCACCCAGAGGGAGAACCACTCAGCTGACATCCAGGCGCAGCTGCCAAGGGCCTTGCGAGTTTCCTGGGGCTCGGGCCGCCGTGCCCACTGCCCAGCCCTTGGGGGACCCCCTCTTTGTTACTGACTGGGATGATGGCAGTGCGTTTCCCGTGCCACAGAAGACCTCAGGAAAGGCAGGATGCAGGGGCGAAGGCAGGCACCCGCTTGGGCCACGGAGTCGCTCACAGCGAGAACTCGGTGTGTGTCACATGTGAGTGGCAGGTGACTCTGCTGGAAAAGGCAGCAGGGAGACGCTTTATTCACTCCCTCCTGCTCAGCTCCTGCTGACCGCCATGTGCGCTCTGAATAGGACGTGCCTCACAATTCACTCCTGATCGCCAGCCCCGGAATGAAGACCTGCTCAGTGTTCACCTGGCTTGGTCCATCCCAGGGGACTGGAGAAAACGCGGCAGAGACCTCAACGTTTCCTGGTTTTCACAGCTAGAGCACATCTCTCCCAGCCAGGACACTCGCTGATTTGACGGCTAATTCCCTTGTGTTGTTACTTGGGCTAAAATTAAGAAAGACCAAACTTCATTTTAAATATAAGCCATAAATCGTCAGGAGAGAGAGAGAGATGTTTGTCTGCCGGAGCTTGGTTCAGACCCACTCCTGGCCCAGGTCCACACACCCCCACCCCCACTCACCACTGTTCAAGCCACAGCCTTGGGTCCAGTGCAAGGATGGCCTCGGGGCCAGGGCTCACTCCGAAGGCAGAGTTAAATCTGGGAAGAGAGCCCAGGCTGGCTCACTGGAAGGGTGTGGGCCACCTTGTCCCTGAAGGCCAGGCGGTGTGTGCACAGCCCCCTGACCCCTGACATCCGCAGGTCTCCCTTGGCTTCAGAGCACACACGCAGATGCGGATGCAGGAGACACACCTCAAAGACAACAGACGCGCGCACACACGCTGAGCTTCGGTGTGACGTCTTCCCTTCACTCCCTCTGAACTCTGAGCGGGGTCTCGTGACCATCCTGCTGTGCTTTCTCCTGCTCTCGTCAGAACTGCAGTTGACCTGCTCTCCCGGGCGGGGCCCACCCGGCCCTGCCTCTCACAGCCCCTCACTCCCACAAGGCATTTGGGAAGGGTTTTGTCCTGTGTGTGGTGCAAACAGTCCGTGTGAGCTGGACCCCATCGCCCGGCTGGCTGGAGACTCAGCCCCACCCGCCCCGACCTGTCCTCTCCACTGCAGTGCCCCCACCCCAGCGGGCCCCGCTAGGGGAGCCTGTGGGCCCGGGCCCCAGCCTGGCACCTCTGCTCCAGCCCGTCACCTCCAGACCTGGCCTTCTCACCCAGCCTGAATCAAAACAGCTCACTCATCTCCCCCAGGGCTTCTAAAAGTGCCGAGATGGGCATAAACACACACTGACATAACGCAGAGGCTTTACAACCGAAAAATGTAAGAAGAAAATGAACGTAAAGCAAATCATCTCACCAGAAGGAAAACAGTTTCCCTCTCACATGGAACAAGAATGGGAGCAGTGATAATGGATTGTCTACCAGGCAACAGGAAGAGTCTCAGAAACCAAGATAGTCACACCCAATTTTGTTAAGCTGAGAACTGATCACGCTCCTTAGCCAAGAACAGTTTCTGTTGCAGCCAAAGAAAACTACAGCGACATCACCTAGCACAGGGCAACGTGGTGCGTGCTGACAAGTATGTCATGGTTTCCCAGCGGCAGTTTTCCCCAGAACATCTCCTCACACGTGGGTCTTTCATTTCTCCATCACCTGTCCCTTCTCCTGGGTGAATGATATATTATGCGGCCCTCCCAATACCTTGTACAGTTTATTCCCCAGCTGCTGTCCGACGAGCGCCATGACCCGGCCCCGCGTCAGATGAGCGCTGTGACCCAGCCCATCGGATGAACACTGTGACCTAGTCCCACATCGGATAAACACTGATGACCTGGTCCTACAATAACCCTGTACTGCGCTGTTTCCGTTTTACGGATGAGGAAACCAGGACTCAAAAAGAAAAATCACCCATGTCCAGAAGCCCAGTTTGTCTCTGCCCCAAACATGCTGTTCCCCATGACCCCATGCCATTCCAGGGAAGAGGGTGTGTGCTCACCACAGCTCCCAGAGCAAGCGAGGCCATGGGACTTTCACTGGTGTAGGCAGGTCCAGACCTCAGCCAGACTCCTCAAGCCACCCCCACCCTGTGGCCCTTCTCTCCCGTGTGCAGGGGCAGACCTGGGGGAGGAGAGCAGCCTGCACGTTATTCCACCGGTGATCAGCCACCTGAAGGGGCAGAGGGCCGGGGGCGGGCGGGAGGGGGGCAGAGGGCCGGGGGCGGGCGGGAGGGACGCAGAGGGCGGGCGGGCACTGACACCCCCAGGGCCCTCTGCCACATCCCCATGGTGACACCCCTGCAGCGGCTCCGCCCCTGGCCCAGCGCCCCAGGAGCAGCTCCCGATCTGGCAGGGGGGAGGCAGGTCACTCAGAGAGGGCCGCTGGTGTGCCTGGATTCGGGGCCACCAGCCCCCTGGAGACCAGGAAAGGCACGGCAAAGCCCACCCATGCACCGTGAGACTTGGCTGAGGCACGTCTCAGAGCAGATGCGAGGAAACCACGGGGAACAAGAGGACGCCGGCCAGGAGCAGGGCCACCCAGAGCACCAGGATGCCCAGCCAGTGGGCAGACAGCTGCTTGGGCTGGGGGTGTGGTTGGTGTTTTCTAGGTTTTGGTGTTGATGTTGACTGGCAAGTCCTTCACTTGTTCTCCGCTCATCTGGGCCATTTCTCTTTTCCAGGAGCTGCTCCTTGACTGCAAACATCTAAACAGCAGCAACCCAGGAGCTGAACATGTGTGCGGCCTCTGTATACGCTGCTTCGTGCCTGAACCAAACTAAGCGACTAAACCCCAGTGGGGAGCGGGCAGGTGCCCCCAGCACAGTGCTCACAGGCTGGGGGACCCTCAGGGTGGGTGCTGAGGGCTCCCCTGGAGCCCCTGGGGCAGAGCCGGGCACAGGTCCCCAGACCGTCATGATGCCCACACAGGTAGCCTGTGGTCCAGGCCTTCCCGGGGGCAGGGCAGGTGCTGGGTAAACCAGACGAACTGGTGTGTGAGGAGCGCTCCCGGCTCATGAAGTAGCTGGACAAGAACTCTCCAAGGCCTCCTCCTGGACCCGAGGTGTGCACACTCGGCCTGAGGCTCAGCAGGCCCGATGACTCCCTTTATTCAGAGACGGGGCACCGACACAGCGGCACAAGAGATTCAGTGCAGCACGTCCCCCCTCCGTCCATGAGTGTCCACCCTGCTCCGGAGGCAGGAAGCCCCGGTGCCTGACCAGCCACTGGGCGGCGGGAGGGGCCCTTTCTGAGGGGCAGAGGTCCAGGGCAGGGCCTGGTGGGCCGGGCACCGACGGTCCCCCTCTCCCTCTGTGGCTGCTGGGCTCACGGTGCAGGGGCCGCCCCTGGAGAGCCCAGAGGCGGATGCGCTGGGCCTGCGTGGTGGACGCGTCCTTCACCGCTGCAGGGGAGGTCCAGCCTCACTCCCCGGCCGAGAGACAGCCGCAGGGACCACAGGCGGCTGTGGACCAGTGCTAACTCACCTTGTAGACGCCTGTCAAGCCCGGCGGAATGGAGCTCACGGCTGACACAGGAAGCGGCCGTCGGCCGGGTGGCATCAGAGCTGTCACCTGGACACCGGCCCCAGGCCTGCCTTCCTCAAGGCCCGCGGCAGCTGCCCGTACTCACGCTCCCGCCCTCCGCTGAGCAGTTACCCCCGGCCCCCAGGTGGAGGACGGGAGCCGGTGCAGCCCCGGTACTCACACGGGGCGCAAGAGCAGAGTCCTATGAGCGCGGACGCCGGCCTCTCGGGACAGACACCCAACCCCTCTCAGTCACAGAGTCTAAGGAGGTGCTCTCACCACGGCTGTAGCGGCCCTGGCGGGGGGAATGTGGCAGACACGACAGCCTACACACTCTAAGACTGCAGGATAGAAACCTGCCTGTCCCTCACTTGCAGACGACCCAGCACAGTGACCCTGCTCCGACACGGTCCCAGCCCCCTGCCCACAGCCCCGCCCCCAGGGCACAGCCCCGCCCCCCAGCACATGGCCAAGCCCCCGGCATATCACCACGCCCCCTGCCCACAGCCCCGCCCCCAGGGCACAGCCCCGCCCCCCAGCACATGGCCAAGCCCCCGGCATATCACCACGCCCCCTGCCCACAGCCCCGCCCCCAGGGCACAGCCCCGCCCCCCAGCACATGGCCAAGCCCCCGGCATATCACCACGCCCCCTGCCCACAGCCCCGCCCCCAGGGCACAGCCCCGCCCCCCAGCACATGGCCAAGCCCCCGGCATATCACCACGCCCCCTGCCCACAGCCCCACCCCCAGGGCACAGCCACGCCCCGGGCACACGGCCACGCCCCCGGCACGTCACCACGCCCCCTGCCCACAGCCCCGCCCCCAGGGCACAGCCACGCCCCGGGCACACGGCCACGCCCCCGGCACGTCACCACGCCCCCTGCCCACAGTCCCGCCCCCAGGGCACAGCCACGCCCCCCTGCACACAGCCACACCCTGGCAGCGATGGCTGTGGCCGCCCGGTCCCCCTAACCTTCAGGAGTCCACACACCCTGGGTAGCAGCCTCCTTATCAACGTGGCTTCAATGCCAGAGCCTAAACTCCACTTTCTCGCCATGTCTCTCGTGGAAACACTAAGGGCTTGAAGCCCTGAAGTTCTGTGAATCACCCTGCATCCTTTTCTAGGAACTCCATCGAAAGAAAAGGTGTGAGGATGAAGAGATGCCCTCTCGAAAGCAGTCTTCATCTGCGATATTTCAAGGGGAAGCGCGAGGCCAGCTCCGCCCCATCTCCTCCCCTCTCTCAACCCCAGGCACAGACCCCACACAGGCGCCCCTGCACCCACTGCGCTGCTTCTGGATGTTTCCATCAGATCAAAAGCAAAAGTGTGTTTCAGGGAAGGGTATCCAGGCAGGAACAAAAAACCGCTTCCATGTAAGAACCCTCTTGTCTTGGAATAAGACTCTGAAAAACAAACGAGATTAAAGAGCTGAGGCCCAGAGCGCACAGCCCCCAAATGGTGTTCACCTGGGCGGCAAGGGCACCCAGACCTCAGATCAAAGCCAGAGAGGAGGCTTCAGAGACCAGGGGGAGAGTGGGAGGGCAAGGGGAGACCAAAGGGGAGAGTGGGAGGGGAAGGAGAGATGGGGGGGCCAGGCTGCTGCCCACAACGGTCCAGGAGGAGTGGCGGCGACAGGCCTGCTCCCATGGCCTGCATGCCCCTTCCCCTCACCTGTCCACCCGCTCCTTCCCCTCTGGGGCTTCAGGCCAGGCTCTGTGGCTCCACACGGGCCTCTCTCTGCGGCAGACCCGGGTGGCTGGCTGCACGGAGGGCAAAGCACACCTGGGGCACTAAGGTCAGCCCCACACGCCTGCTTCACCGGGACTGAGTGTCTCCTAGCTCTCTGTCCTCAGACAGGTTCTTTGGAACGCAGTAGTACCTTCCAACAAATGGATATTTGCTGAGTTGTTCTTTTGGATTTAGAAAGCATTTCTAGACTTGTTTCCATAGATACAAAAGCAAAGCAAAGCTTTGGAAAAAAATATTTAAGAAGGAGCCTTGAATGTCAGATGCTGAGGATACAAATAGCCACTGCGTTAGGAGAAAGAACTGGAACCCAGAGACCCCTGGCTCGCAGTCATGAGCCAGGCCAAGGGCAGCAGCTCCGCGTGAAGCAGCAGCGTGGAAGGGAGAGCAGCTGACAGGGACAGACAGGGGGCGGAGCGTCACGCGGGCGCAGGGCCGGCCCTGCAGGGCCGAGGAGTGCAGGCCGGTCATGCTCCAGCTCTGGTGAGAGGGGAAAGACCAGGCCATCGACTCAGCACTTCCTCACGTTCAGGACCCCGTGCAGTCCTATAAAACCCCAGGACCCTCCCTAGGAAATCTATCTTATTTTGTCATCGTCACGTAATACAACACATGGTTCTCAACCTCGGTGCCTGTGAATCATCCAGGGTCCTGGTAAAATGTCACGTTGACTCCAGAGGCCAGGGGCGGATCCCAAGTTTCTTCATTTCCAACAAGAAGCAATGGCATCGCATGTACAAATGATTTTAATTTAAAATTTTGAATCAGGATACTATTTTTTAACTTATCTATTTTTAATCCGAGGATAATGGCTTTACAGTGTTGTGTTGGTCTCTGCCATACGTCAACATGAATCAGCCACAGGCATTACATGTCCCCACCCCACCTTCCAGAGCCCCAGGCTTCTCACAGAGCTCCCTGAACCACACAGCAACTTCCCATCAGCTACCTATACTACACGTGGTGATGGATGTTTTTATGATAAGGAGCACCTCGTGTTGGGCCACCTCCAACTATTTCCGCATTCTATCCTGCGGAGTGTAATTTTATCTGCTGGGTGCTTCCCTTACTGACATTGCGATTCTGAGCATTACGCAGAGCAAAGCTTCTCTCTTAAAACAAGACGACTGTGCAACTGGCCCCTCCTGTTGCCCGCAGCCGTCAGGGCCCGGGGTCAGAGAGGGCGCGGCAGGCTCCCCAGGGCGCACAGGCCGTGGCCAGGGCCACTGCAGGCCAGATGCTCTTGGGACCGGCCCACCCGCCTGCTGCCACCTTCTGTGGCCGCGCCACCCACAGCAGCTAAGAGCAACACCTGTGACAGACGCTGCAGCCTGAACTTGTAAAAGCCGCTCAGTCGGGTCCGACTCTGCGACCCCATGGACTATACAGTCCATGGAGTTCTCCAGCCCAGAATACTGGGTGGGTAGCTGTTCCCTTCTTCAGCAGATCTTCCCAACCCAAGGATCAAACCAGGGTCTCCTGCATTGCAGGCGGATTCTTTACCAACTGAGCTATGCAGTTATTTACAGAAAACTCAGGTGGCCCGGTCCCTTAGAAGGGAAGCAGGCTGCTCTGGGACCAAAAGGAGGTTAGAAGTTGGGCTTAAAAGAATGGGCAGGAACCAAGACAAGACACCTCCAGGACCCACCCAGGGATGCAGCCAACCCAGGGGGCTCCTTGGAGCCTCCCTTCCCACCGCCCTGCTCAGGGTGGGTGGGGGCACCGGCTGGCCTCGCCTAAGCCAAGTGGCCTTGTGTCCCCAGCACAGCCCGCACCAGGCAGCCCCGTGCCCCCAAACCTGGACACCGCCGCCCAGGAATGCTGGGCTGCTCTGGGGGCCCTGACGCCGTGGGCTCCAAGCTCGCTGAGAACACGAGCCGTTTTCTTTCCACGTTCGCAGCTGAGCCAGCCAGCCTGTCCCATCCTGTACCATTCCCACCACTGTCCTCGGACCCCAGGAACCGACTCTGTCCCCATCCCCGTGGAAATTCAGTCTTGCCGAAGCTGCAGTTAAGTCTGGAGTCTACCTGTGCAATTCCAGCCTTTCTCCAGCGCACCCAGCTGGGAATCCTATACAGATTTAGTAAGGGCCGGTCCTCCCCAGCTGTATCTACACCTTAGACAGGCAGGGTGAAGCCACGCCCTGCACAGGACGTGGGGCCATGTCCAGAGCCGGCCAACCACCAGCGCCTTTGGTAAAAAACTGCCCCAAATGCCCCCCCAAGCCTTCTGCACTTGCTGCAGCTCTTTGACCCTGGGAGCAGGACCACAGACTCTTCCTCCAGAGGAGGGGGACGACCACAGGCAACAGCCACCGTGCCCCAAGCCCCGCCCCATAGGAGACGCAGGAACCGAGTCAGTGCTGTGGTTCAGGTCAAGGACCCGGCATCCTCGCCACTTCCCGCTTCTACCGACCGGAGTTAGCAGATCAAGGAGGGCTTCCCCGGCAGTGCAGCGGTTAGACCTCCACTCCCAATGCGGCAGACACAGGTTTGATCCCTCATCAGCGAAGAACCCGCATGCTGCGTGGCATGGCCAAAAAAACGTCGAGGTGACGCAGAACCAGAGTTGAGCGTCACCGCAGAGAGCAGGATCAGAACCGCGCGCCTTCCCGCAGGGAATCAGGAGGAATCGACTCTCAAGACTTCTCTGCCCCATGTTGTTCCCCACAGCCTCGCTGACATCTCTGTTACGGGTTCTGCTGACAACACGCTCTAGGAGAGGGCAAGCCGCCAGCCGGCATCCCCCAGGCACGAGCTCATGGGCAGCGCGTGGCGGGGCCCGGGTGCCGAGCCCCGCCTCTGTCCGGTGCTGGCAAGCTGGCCGGAGGCCGCGGTGGGCACAGGCAGTAAGAACACCTCTGCCTGCAGGTCTGCAGGGGGGAAGCGCAGGCTGACGGAACAACCGCTTTGCTCCACGCCTCGCAGAAGGCCATGAGCAGCTCGGGCCATCTCGAACTGCAGTTCCACTCAGCAAGCACTCATTCAAGGTCCTTTATGTGCCTTAAATTAAAAACACAGACAAACATGAGTGAAATACAGAGGCTCGTCCCCAGGAGCCACTGGAGGAAGTGTGCTGCAAACCTCGCTTCGGGGATGGTGATCCCCCAGGAATGTTTCAGGGCCTCCGTTCCCCAAAGTGTCGAGGACAGGCTGGAAAATGCACCGTCTTGTGAACACTCGGGGACATCCCTCTGGGCCTGGTCCTCAGAGGGAACACTTGATGCTCCCAGCTTTATGGCCCTGCAGCTTTTGGCCTCTCCCTCTCAGGTCCCTTGTGGCCCGAAGACAGAGAATAACTTCGACATCCCAGGGGCCCACTTAACCCGAAGCAGAGGCTCAGCAGCGAGTAACTAAATGCACGTGTGAATGAGGGAGCCATTTCTCAGATTCTCACCCGGTGAAAACCTCACTCCCTCAACCCCCGTTCTCATTCTCGCAAGTGCAGAATAAGCCTATTTTATCTTTTCAAAGATTTCATCACAAAAAGAAAGCTCTGCCCTTCTTCACATTCACTGCCACCCCCTTCTAACCCCGGCTCTCTCTTTCCTATTGTGACAGTAAAGCAGCTCACAGACTTCAGAAATTCTCCCATTTGACAAAAAACTAGGATTCCCTGTGGGAGAAGCAACCATGTTCTTTGGAAAATGAGGAGAGAGGAGAAGGAGAGGCAGCCGTGAGGAGGTCAGAGGTGAGTGAGAGGGGCCGTCAGAAAGGACAGGAAGAAGGCTCGGAGGGGGCAAGCGCAACCCCAGAGGCGCCGAGCTGACGAGGGGGGCCGGTCCCGCTCGGGGCGCAAGGCGGCCTTGAGACCTGAGAACCGGGCTCTGCCGTCTGACAGCCCCTCCCACAGCCTTCCGCTCTCAGATGCGCGACCATCTGTGGCTCGTAGAGAATCTCACCAGTGCAACGTCTGCAACTGATGCACGATTTTCAATTTTTTTTTTTTTTTTTCTGGAATCAAAAGGCTGAGAAGAGTTGGCTGGGACTCGGGGCCAGGAAAAATGCCAGGTTAACTTTCCTCCTGACAGTTACAACTCTCCACCCTCTTCCGAGGGGCAAATCGCTGTGGAACCCCCTCCCTCCCGCCCCCCTCCACGTCTCCTCCTCCTTCTCCCCCTCCCTCAACAGAGAGGCGGTGGGGAGAACGGATGTGTCTGGAGAGGACTGGCAAGACCATGGCGGGACCCATCCCCAGGGTTGGCATCCCCAGCCTCACCCTGTCCCTAGAAAGCAGCACTGGGTTTGTGATTCCACTTAAGCGACTGGACGCAGGTGACCCACTGAGGCATGTACGTGGCGATTACATCAATTGACACAGCAGTCAGAAGGTAAGAGTCCCACGGACCACAGAACTGTTTCTCCCTCCAGTTCTTCTAGACTGTGTGCACCTTGGAGCCGCAAGAAAGACCCTCCAGACGGGCGGGTGCCCCTGTCCCCTGGACATACCCCAGCAGATAGTCCACAGGCCTTGCTGAAGAGAAGGGAAAACTTCTACAGCCCTGCCCTTCGGGTAACACACGGACTCCCCTGAACGTTTCCGCTCCAGCATCGCGTCCCTGGGGCCCCAGGGGGCCGGCACAGGCCTGTGGGCCGGAGCCCCTGCACTGCGCCCCCAAGCGGATCAGCGTTGTCACTGCAGCAGTGACAGAGAACTCATCCGAGAGTGAAAGAGGCGAGTCCGGGACATCTGGAAAAGGCAAAACTATACAGACAGGGAGAAAAATCAGTGGTTGCCAGGGGTCCAGGGAGAAAGGGCTGAGTCCAGGGCCCTGACATGCAGCAGGAGCCGCCTGCACCCCATGAGAGAGCAGCCCCGCCCGCCCAGCACAGCAACAGAGACCCACCACGGCCAGAAATTAATACATAAATAAATACATTTATTTTTAAAAGCCGTATAGATGGGAGTATTCAGATAGACCCAATGGAAAGAGCTCCCAATGACCAAAGCTAGAAATTTTTAGCAGAAAAAATATAGTACAAGATTATTAACCAAACTATAAAAGGAATTAGTGAGTAAATAAATGATGAAAAGAGACAAATCTCCTGTGCAGAATTCCAAATAATGTGCAGCATAACCCCAGCCATTAGATGTGAGCCGTACGTAGTGACTTCCTTCCAAAGGGAACAGTGAGGAAGCTGAGGAAAGAGTCACTTTACACGCAGACGCATAGCAGACACAGCTCAGCCAGGAGAGCAAGGTCAGCACCGACAGGGAAAGGTCATCTCGGTCGTGTGCACCCTTGATGCGATGTGACAAGACAAGAACAGTGTCTACCTCTGTGGTCCTCCTTCCAGACACTCATAACCCAGTGTAATCGTGAAAAAAAATATCAACAAAGCCAAACTGAGGGATCTTCTACAAAATACCTGACCAGCACTCCTCAAAATTGTCAAGGTCACCAAAAACCAAGGCGGTCTCAGGAAAGGTCATGGCCGAGACACCCTCAGGAGCCATGATGACTGATGTACCTGGAGCCTGGACGGCCTCCTGGAGCACAAAGAGGACATAAGAAAAACTAAGGAAATCTAAATAAAATGTGGAATTCCGCTAACAGTAATGTATCAATACTGGGCTTCCCAGGTGAACAACCCACCTGCCAATGGAGGAGACACAAGAGACGCAGGTTTGATCCCTGGGTCAGGAAGATCCGCTGGAGGAGGGCACGGCAATGCGCTCCAGTATTCTTGCCTGGAGAATCCCATACACAGAGGAGCCTGGAAGGCTACAGTCCGCAGGGTCACAGAAAGTCAGACATGACTGAAGCGACCACACATGCCTGCACGTACGTACCAACATTGGTTCATTAATTACAACAAAGATGTGTACTAATATAAGATGTTAATAAGAGAAGAAACTAGGTGTGGGTTATATGGGAATTCTCCGTATTATCGTCACCATTTTTTGCAAATCTTAAATTGTTCCTTTAAATAGTTGTTTTTAAATAAATAAATATATACGCATTTATATGGGCTTCCCCTGTGGCTCAGTGGTAAAGAATCCACCTACAATGCAGGAGACGGGTTTGATCCCTGGGTTGGGAAGATGCCCTGGAGGAAGAAATGGCAACCCACTCCAGTATTCTTGCCTGGAGAATCTCATGGACAGAGGAGCCTGGTGGGCTACAGTCCACGGGGTCACAGAGTCAAGACACAGCTGAAGCAACTGAGCACACATGCACACACATATGTGACGTTATGGACAAACCTGAGTGAACTTTTTGGCCAACCCAGTGTGCATACTCGTATATAGTATGCGAGTATAGTCACACAATGGAATACATGAAGCCAAACATTCCCAAGTCAATGCTTCTATAATACAGTAATAAGCCTATGCTACATTAAGTCCTGAAAAGCTTGCTAAAAATACCAAGAATATAAAAAGCAGCACTGAAAAATAAACTCAAAATGGATTAAAGATCTAAATGTAAGACCAGAAACTATAAAACTCCTAGAGGAGAACATAGGTAAAACACTCTCTGACATAAATCACAGCAGGATCCTCTATGACCCACCTCCCAGAATATTGGAAATAAAAGCA
>JADEYB020000032.1:489952-522326 GCA_015832495.2 Alces alces | reverse complement strand
CTCACAGCTGATGTCTGATGGGGCAGGGGGCAGGACCACAGACTCACAGCTGAAGTCTGGTATGGGGGGAGGCAGGACCACAGACTCACAGCTGAAGTCTTGGGGTCAGGAGCGGTGTTTCCTGAAGTGGCTTCTTGAAAAAGGCTGAATCACCAACGGATCATCCAGCATTAACTACTCACCAATGCCCTTTCTTTGAAGTTTGACACCGGAAGGATTCAAATGTAATGGACACAGGGTGCTTCAGGAAGAACCAGAAGCATAATGAATGCAAGTCATATTCATACAGCAGTTTGCAAATTGGCCATGATGTTTCATAATTTGAAGTCTGGGGGAGGCAGTGCCAACACCCAGCTGGTGCAAGCTGGAAAAACAACTGGGATGCAAAACCTTGGAAATATGACTTGATTACAACGAACGCCTCTCCCAAATGGAGCTAATCATGCCGCATTCAGCTGCTCCCGGCAGCTCAAATAGGAATGTCGGACACGCGTTACTGCCTTTGGCGTTCGGGCATCCTTGTCAGCTTGGGCCCACAGCCTTCAGCGAACCCCACAGCCTGGAATAGGCCCAGCCTGGCAGGAAAAGGGGAAGGGGGCCCGAGACCCCAGAGGGCTCCATAGGCCCGCCTCACTTCGCTTCATCCCATTCCCCAGTGAACTTTGAAAAGATTCCCATCTTTTAATGAACAGTCTTTTCTACTTACAGGCAGTAGGTATGTATATTTAGAACCTGCCAGTGGGGTACTTCTCCACACCTGACATTTACTGTCTGAGTTAAGAACTGAAGCCTGAGTGTGTCTATGGAGCACCCATCAGAGGAGCCCCCGGCACAGGGCGGTGGCAAGGATTACAGCAGGCAGTGAGGACAACGGGCAGGGCGGCGCAGGCCCATGGCAAGCTCTCCACGGGCTGACTTTTCTCCGAGGATCATTCACCACACCTCCAAAGACTCACCCACCCCATTCTTTCCAACAGCTGCAGATTCTGCGGTATGAATACAGCACGCATTCAACCAGGCTCTTATTGTTATGAAAAAGGAAGTTGTTTCCAGGACCATTTTGTAACAGAAAAATGCAGCTGTGAAGATGTGTGCATGTGAAGATCTGTGCAGAAGCTGAGGCGACCCCACTCCCACCAGAAGTGAAGAGGGAGGGGCACCCTCACACCCCTGCCGGTCACCCCCATGCTCTGCAAGGCGTGGAGACTGAGCAAGAACGTGAGTGGCCCCCCGAGCCCAGGGTGACACGCAAGCAGGGAGCCAGCTTGGGAGCGGCTGCCCCGTCCCGGCGACAGACGCCTTGGGGGCACCTCCCTGCTGCCCTCACCCCGCCTGTGTCCCCACCGCCATTTAGATCCATTCTGCTTCACCTTCACCTGCACATGTTTGCTTACAGGGCAGCTGAGGCCCAGCCCAGCCAGCAGATCAGTCCTTCAGCCCAGAACAGGCTCTGTGACCTAGTCAGTCAGGAACACAAAGGAGGATGAGTGAGTGTCTTGCTGAGCAGACAGAAGCACACACAAGCCCGAGAAGAACCGTGCAGGGGGGCAGCAGGGCCATGCCACCTCTCCATGCCAGCTCCCGCTTCTCTACGGGGTCTGCATCTGGGAGAAGCCACCGGGGACCAGGTCCAGGCCCTGGGACAGGCAGCAGCCCTGGGATGTGCCATACAGAGGGAGAGAGGCGAGGGCAGACCAAACAGGCAGCAGGCTTCCCCCTTCTAAACCGTTAGGGGCCCACGAGCGAAGGTGCCCCACACTGCGTCGGGTCCAAGGAACAGGATCTGAGTGTACTTGCAGCAAGGGTTACCTTTTAACTGCACACACGCAGTATTTGTGATGACAAGACACAGACCGTCAAAACAGAGCTAAATAAGCACCTTCCCAGCACTGCCATCCGCAAGGGGAGCTTTGCGGTCGGCAAAGCCCCACCTGGAGGAGGAGAGGGAGCCACCTCCACCGGCCGGTCACCTCCAGCCCAGGGGCGACCAGGCTCCGTCCCGCCCAGCCCTAAGTGGCCGTGCCCACAGGAGTGCAGCTTCCCTGGGAAACCCAGGATGGTGAGGGCCCCTGACTGCATGTGCGACTTGCCCAGCCTCAGCCAAGCGTCCAAGTGGAACCCCTGGAGCAGACACGCCCTGCTGCATCACGACTCCGCAGGACAAACAGGAACAATCCGACTCCAGCCTCTGTGCAAAGCGCCCCTTCCGGGACCACAGGGTGAGACACGGAGGGGCCTGCCTCCCCTCATCTGCGCCCAAGCCCACTCATCGACCACAGCAGCACCCCAGGAGGTCTCTGTCTGAGCCATTTCCTCCTCCTGGAAACCTCTCCTGGAAATTACAAACTGGTCCGAAGACACTGAAGCCCAACCAGAGCGGGCAGGAAGTTCCACTAGCTCCTGAACACAGCGCACCAAGCCCGTCAGATGGAGGCTCAGAGCCCACTGCAGACCCTCCAGGCCAGCCCGCGTCCCCACGGCCTGCCTCCCTGCCTGCGCCCTGTGGTCACCCGCAGGGCAGCCCGCATCCAACCCAGGGTGCTGACGTCCCTGTGCTTGTGACTTCAAAGGTGGGGGCCCTGGACTGGCAAAATCAGGGTCCTCTCTGGGCTTCCAGGCTTCCTCCCTTCGAACATCTCCAGAGGAGAAAAGGATTTTCGTCCTCACGGTGCTCTCCCACAGGGAGCGGGGCACGGCTCCCCAGTCCTTGCAGGTGACCAACAGTCCTGTCCTTGGTGGGTCCATGAGCAAGCACTAAAACCGCAGAAGTGATCCAGCGGTAACGGAGGAAAAGGCCTTCATCCAGCTGAACGAGTGAAACACATCTTCCACTGCACACCTCTGGATGTGTGTGGGGCTTCTTCCTAGCTTCTCTGGGCTCCCGACAGGCTGTCCTGTCACTGTGGCAACCAGGCTGGCTGAGGCTGTGGCGCCTGCGATTGCACTTCCACCCTCCGAACAGAAACGATCAGACATTACCCAGGCAGCGTGTATTTTAGGAAGGCTTTTCATTATGGCAATGTAAAATGTCAAGGCTGACTCTGTGGGCTCCCTCCAGACCTCCAGGCTCACTCGTTATCTGACACACACATGTTCCTGACCTGTGCTGGGTGGCCTGGCCCACCCCTGAAGGCAGGCAACCCAACATTCAAGTTAATTAAAGGCTGGAAATGCTGGAGGAAGGACGGCCTCCAGGACGGAGGGGAGAGGCAGGCACCTCCTCTGGCGAGTGCCCAGGGAGGAGGAGCCGAGATGAAGGATGCTCGGCGAGGGGAGGTGCCCAGCCCCAAGGCGCAGGATGGACAGCAGGCTGTCCTGGACGCGGCAACGACCAGTACACTGCCGGCTGCTTCAGCTGAGACAGCACAAAGGGAGGCGACTCCTTTATGTACTGAAAACTAGCGCTTACACGGGGACAGTGCCGAGTGGCCAACACCAAAATCAAACTGATTACATTCTTTGTAGCCAAAGGTGGAAAAGCGTATACAGTCAGCAAAAACAAGACCTGGAGCTGACTGTGGCTCAGATCATCAGCTTCTCATGGCAAAATTCAGGCTTAAACTAAAGAAAGCTGGGAAAACCACTAGGCCAGCCAGAAACGACTTAAATCAAATCCCCTATGAATATGCAGTGGAGGTAATGAATAGTTTCAAGGGATTATATCTAGTAAACAGGATGCCTGAAGAACTATGGATGGAAGTCTATGATATTGTACAGGAGGCAGCGAACAAAACCATTCCAAAGAAAAAGAAAAACAAGAAGGCAAAGTGGTTATCTGAGGAGACTTAAAAACAGCTGACCAACTTAGTCAGCATATTAAAAAGCAGCGACATTACTTGGCCAACAAAGGTCCGTCTAGTCAAAGCTATGGTTTTTCCAGTAGTCATGTAGGGATGTGAGAGTTGGACTTTAAAGAAAGCTGAGCACCGAAGAATTGATGCTTTTGAACTGTGATGTTGGAGAAGACTCTTGAGAGTCCCTTGGACTGCAAGGAGATCCAACCAGTCCATCCTAAAGGAAATCAGTCCTGAATATTCATTGGAAGGACTGATGCTGAAACTGAAACTCCAATACTTTGGCCATCTGATGTGAAGAACTGACTGATTGGTAAAGACCCTGATGCTGGGAAAGACTGAAGGCAGGAGGAGAAGGGGACGACAGAGGATGAGATGGTTGAATGGCATCATCAACTCCATGGACATGAGTTTGAGTAGACTCCAGGAGTTGATGATGGACAGGGAGGCCTGGCGTGCTGCAGTCCATGGGGTCACAAAGAGTCAGACACGACTGAGCGACTGAACTAATCTGATAAATAGCTGAAGAATGAAGAGAAGTGAAAAGCAAGGGAGAAAGGGAAAGGTACATCCAAATAAATGAAGATTTCCAGAGAATAAAAAGGAGAGACAAGAAGGCCTTCTTCAATGAACAGTGCATAAAACTAGAAGAAAAAAAAACAACAACAAAAGTGGAGAGAATAGAGATCTCTTCAGGAAAATGGAAAATATCAAGGGAACGTTTCGCCCAAAGATGGGCATAATAAAGGACAGAAATGGTAGAGCTCTATTGGATGCTAAAGAGATCAAGAAGAGATGGAAAGAATACATGGAAGCACTGCACAAAAAAGAGCTCAATGAACTGGATTACTGCAAAGGTGTGGTCAGCCACCCAGGGCCAGACATCTGGACTGTGACGTTAAGTAGGCCTTAGGAAGCACTGCTATTAGTGAAGCTAGTGGATGTGATGGAGTTCCAGGAGAGATACCGGAAGCCCTAAAGGATGATGCTATCAAGGAGTTGCATTCACCATGTCAGCAAATCTGGACGACCCAATAGCGGCCACAGGACTGGAAAAGGTTAATCCCAATTCCCAAGAAGGGTAGTACTACAGAATGTTCTAACCATCAGACAATTGCACCCCTCTCCCATGCTGGTACCATCATGCTGAAATCTTGCATGCTAGGCATTATGCAAACCAGGAACTTCCAGATGTTCAACGTGGGTTTAGAAAAGGCAGAGGAACCAGAGATCAAATTGCCAACGTTCACTGGATCATAAAGAAAGCAAGAGAATTCCAGAAAAACATCTACCTCTGTTTCACAAACTACATTAAAGCCTTTTGACTGTGAATCATAACAAACTGTGGAAAGCCCTTAAAGAGATCGGAATACCAGACCATCTTACCTGTCTCCTGAGAAACCTGTAAGCAGGTCAAGAAGCAACAGTTAAAACCCCGTACAGAACTGATTGGTTCAAGATTGAGCAAAGAGTACGACAGGGTTGCCTGCTGTCATCCTATTTGTTTAACTATACACTGAGCATGTCATGGGAAATGCCAGGCTGGATGAGTTCAAGCAGGAATCAAGATAGGCAGGGGAAACATCAACAACCTCAGATATGTGGATGATACCACTCCAATGGCAGAAAGCGAAGGGGAACTAAAGCGACTCTTGCTGAGGGTGAAGGAGGAGAGTGAAAGAGCCGGTTTAAAACTAAATATTAAAAAAACTAAGATCATGGCATCTGGCCTCATTACTTCATGGCAAGTAGAAAGGAAAAAGGTGGAAGTAGTGACAGATTTCCTCTTCTTGGGTTCCAGAATCACCATGGGTGGTGACTGCAGTCATGAAATCAGAACACAACTGCTTCTTGGCAGGAAAGCTACGACAAACCTAGCTGGTGTGTTGAAAAGCAGAAACATTACTCTGCCAACAAAGGTCTGTTTAGTCAAGGCTATGGTCTTCCCAGTGGTCACGTACAGTTGGGAGAGCTGGACCATAAAGGCAGAGCACCAAAGAATTGATGCCTTCAAACTGCAGTGCTGGAGAAGACTCCTGAGAGTCCCTTGACAGCAAGGAGGTCAAACCAGTCAATATTAAGGGGAATCACCCTGGACACTCATTGGAATGCTCAAGCTGAAGCTCTAGTATTTCGGTCATCTGATGTGAAGAGCCAGCTCATTGGAAAAGTCCCTGATGCTGGGAAAAACAGACACCAGAAGAAAAGGGCGTCGGAGGATGAGACGGCCGGATGGCATCACTGCTGCGATGGACACGAACTGGGCAAACTCCAGGAGATGGTGAGGTCTGGGAGGCCTGGCGCGCTGTAATCCAAGGGGTCACAGATGGTCGGACACAACTGGGCAACTGAACAAGTGTTTACAAACTGTATACCTATCAATACATCTAGTTCAACTTCCTTATTAGACAGACAGGGAAGCTGAGGTCCCCAGAGAGTAGAAAATTCGGTCACTCATGATATCACGAAACCCCTTCCTTTTTTTCTGTTACTCGCAGCCATGATAGAGGTATTAAATCATTCCTTCTGGAGTCCTTGGTCTGGGAGGAAAAACAACAACTTTTAGACTAGATTTCCTTTTTCCGACATACAAGGGAATCTGCAGGGAAAGGAGGTCTTAAAATACTGCTGTCAGTCACACACCTGATGTACACGCCACCCCCACTGTGCTACTTACCACAGATACCCTGAGAAGTTCCTGGGGCGGCCCGTCCATCCGTCACACTCACTGAAACACTGCATCGATGCTGACTGCAGCCAGTGCTTCATGCAGTGCATTTGGAAGTCCTTGAGAGAGTAGATCTTAAAAGTTCTCATCACAAGATAAAAAACTTTGTTTCCTTTTTCTTTGTTATCTACATGGTGGATGTTAGTTAACTAATCTTACTGTAATCACTTCACGATAAATGGAAGTCAAGTCATAACGCTGTACACCTCGAACTTACACAGTGCTGTATGTCCGCTGTATCACAATAAAACAAATTTAAAACCTAACTATTCCTTAAAATAGCAGGCTGCATTTTTTTAATCCCACAAACTAGTAACCATTTTTTTCAAACTAGGAGAACCAATACAAAGTTGCCAAATCTTTACATTTCCCATTTAAAATGCTTAAAGAAAAAACGCTACCAGCTGCTATCACAATCAGGTCTTAGAAGAATCACAAGCATCAAAAAGAGAACAGGACTTCCCTTTCAGCTCAGGGGTAAAGAATCTGCTCATCAATGCAGGAAACACGGGTTCGAGCCCTGATCCAGAAAGACTCCACAGGCGCGGAGCACCGAGGCCCGTGGGCCCACAGCTGTTGAGTTCCGCAGCCCGCGGGGACAATGAGAGACACCACCAGAAGCGGAGGCCCCGCACTGTAGGGAGTAGCAACCCGCGCTCGCCGCAGCAAGAGAAAACCCACGCGGCAACGAAGACCCAGCACAGCCAAACAAAGTCACTGATCAAATCACACATTTAAAAAGAGAGAACATACTTTTTAAGTCTTTCAAGGTAAACAGATCTGACTGATGCAAACAGTCACTCGCCCCTTCGCCATCGGGCTGTGAGGTCTGTGCGCCGTCTCTGGGGAACAGACCCGCCCCGGGGCGGCCGGCCCCCAGGAAACCAGGGAAACCGTCCATGCCTGTCACTGCCTGGGGCACATGTTCCCCACCCCTCCTGGTGCTACGCTTACCTGTGGGCTACAAACCGGGCTTTGTAAGGAGTGTGGACTGAGTTCCTGGAATTGACTCATCACTGAGCAGCCTAGCAAGAAATCGAGTTGGGCCTTCCCAAAAGAGAGGGCGCACCCCAGCCCACAGTGCTGACACGCAGTGACCTGATGCGACGCTGACCACAGAAGCCAGAGTGCCGGGCGAGGGCGGTCTGGTGAGTCGGGCGCCAGGTGGAGGGGGGTGAGCACCCACCTCAGCACCGCCCACAGAGGGGGCACCCGGCCACCGACAGTAACAGGAGGAGAACCAGCGTCGGCAGGAGGGCTGGAGGGGCCGCGAAGCAGCTGCACCCCGTTCTCCTGTGGAGGGGCCGCCCTCTCAAGAGACTGAGAGACCACGGAGGCCGCGGCGGGCCGCCTGTCCTTCCACCAGCCACGACCACGTGGCCCCTTCCTTCCAGCAGCAAGCACGCTCGCCATTCTGAATTCTAACCCGCCAGGGCCACCAGGCACTCACCCCGTCAGGAAAGGCAGGAAGCCCAGGACAGGCACGGACAGAAAGCTCACCTCAGTTGGTCAGAGGCCCCTGCTCAGTCCTGTCTCCTTCCTACCCGGGTGCCAAGCCTAACCCCCAGGCCTCCGCCCGGCACAAAGCAGGAGGCCGCCTCTTCTCCAAGCCCCGCCGCCCTCTCTGGCTTCAGGACCTCCAGGTCTCAGGGCCGGAGCTGCTCTGCCAGGTCTTACTCAGGGATCCTGCCCCGACCCCTAGAACCCCAATACAGAAATGGGGGAGCCTCTGAGGCGATGAACGTGGGAGCTCTGAGGCAAACTGAAGCCGCCAGAGAGAGCAAACTCGCAGCTCTGAACACAAACCTACCGAAGATTCCGATGCTGTCCACTCGCAGCCTGGGCCGTGGGCCCGGAAGGTCATGACTGGCCGTGTCACACACACTCTGCAAGCTCACGCCCCTGCCTGCACCACCAAGTATGCAAATCTAGGCAAGGGTCCTTCCTCCTCACTCCTGTTTCCTTCCCACAAACACTTCACTTCCAGTTTCTCCTAGTTGTTAACTTAGGACACAGCCCAGAGAAGAAGCCGAAGGTCAATTCCAAACCCGAGCCACGCAGAGCACAGAGCAGAGAAATAGAGAACACCCTTACAGGCCCTTGAGCAGTCAGCAAGGCACCTACAGACTGTGGGTCTCCTCTTAGCCACTCAGTGCTGATACATGAGCACGCCATAAACTGCTGGATCGAGGTCAATGGTGGTCCGTGGCTACGGAAACAATTCACAGCACAGAGCTGAGACGTTTCTATCTTTTTAGGGACAGTGCCTCAATTAGGGGTTCACAGAAGGGCTTTCTTCTCTCACCCCAGCAGCTACCCCACGCCAAGCCCCAAAGCACCCAAACAACAAATAACCGAGGCTGTGGAGGAGGAGGTGGGGAGCAAGGCCTGCCTTCCCCAACGCCTGCTTCCCCAGGGCCACCACATTCACACAGAAGCGTTTTGAAAGGTGTGCTCTCAAACTGGACCTGAAGCTCCGCCTGCTGAGTCTCCAGGTTCAAACTGGGGCCATATTTTATTTTATTCTGCAGGGTCTGGGATTTTTGTTTGTTTTATCATGCTTTTTTAATAAAGCCTATGTTCATCAGCACAGCTAATGAGAACCATCTATTCCTTCAGGGTCCCAAAAGGTAAAAGTCAACTTCACAAGCGTCACTTGCATTTCCTGGCAAGAATTAGGAAGTGCAACAAAATAACTATCCACAGAAGGAAAAACACAGTACTTACACATGAAAGTCTTCTCACATGGGAAAATTTCATCATACGACAAGCACTAGGAATGCACGGCAAAGAGGCCCTGGTGAGCTTCTGGAGGGCAGGGAAGGAAGGTTCTGGAGGACAGGGAAGATTCTGGAAAGTTCTCAAAAACAAGGAAGAGTTCTGGAGGGCAGGGAAGGTTCTGCAGGCAGGGGAGGTTCTCAGAGGCAGGGGAGGTCGGGGGCAGGGACTCTGACGTGTGTGCATGTCAGCGCTGGTGCAGGGCCTGGCACTCAGTGAGTGATCAGCGCCTTGTGACTATTGCACAGCTCAAGGGAAAACTGACGCTGCTTGTTCATAATGAGAATAGAGAAACCTGACGAAGGATAAATATCTGAATTTTCCTCAAGACGTACAGTTGTCCGTTGGTATACATGGGATTAGTCCCAGGACCCGCCATGGACACCAGATCCATGGATGCTACAGTCCCACATCGGGACCTCTCTGTGGGTCTTCATCCATGGATTCAGCCAACCTCAGACTGTAGTGTAATGTATTAATGCAAAAACACGGATACGTAAGTGGATGTGTGCGGTTCGAACCTGTGCCATTCACGGGTGGACTGTTGTGTCCTGGGCACAGACGTGAACTTGGAGCCCCCTCTAATCTCTAGGGATGTCACCTTCCTCAGAGTAGCCTGGCTCCTGCTTCTGGCTGTGGCAAAGGCAAGGCCCCCACAGCCTTATCCGGCCAGGATGAGACGGCTCGCACTGGGCCTCTGACCCTGCGAGGGCTGTCCTCTCTCCCCTGAACCACTTCTCACCCACAACCCACTCAGGTCCCAAACAGCGCCTCAGAGGCACTCTGAGGGCCCCTGCCTGGGAAGTGGGGAGCCCTCCCTAGAACTGGCTGATGCTCTGATCCACCTTCTCCTACAGTTCCCCCCAGCTCTTCACTCTGATTCTTCTTGTCTCCCACCCTGGTCCAGACTCTCGTGTTCTAGTGGGTTAGTCAAATGCCTCCGCCCACCACTAATGGGAACAGAACTGCCTCTGGGATCCTTGGCATTGAAATAGCTTTAGATTTTGTTCTTTAGTAGAAAGCGCTTAAGCTGACATAAAAATGGTGGTTTCTAAATGAAAATGAAACCATGATATGGGTCATTCAGCCCACTGACAGGTGCCAATAAAGTAAGGTCCCAAATAGAGTTTATACTTTCTGAATGTTTACATTTTATTCTAAGTGAATAAGTAAATCTCACTTCCTGACATTTTCTAAGGTAAAGACGAGCCATTCATTCATTTTGAAATGTTCTTAGAATGAGAATCTGGATTTTATTAAGTGTTCTGGAGGAGTGACGCATGAAGAACAGTAGCAAGAAAATCTGATTGATATCAGATATTCTTCCCTCATCCCACTTTTATAAAAATACTTGATAGGACTTAATCATCTGGTCATCAGTGGTCCTCTGTAACTCACTGACATTTTATACCAGCCCAGAGAAACGAGGCAGGGAATAAGAAGGGACGCTGCTTCCTAGAGACACACAGAGCATCAGCTTTGGATGCTGTGAGGCCAGAAGAGATGTTCAGATAGTCAAGAAATTTTCAAAATAAGACAATGTATTTTTGTGGGAAAATATCATCCTTTACTATCACTTCTGAAAATAGAGAGTCCAAATCCAGAATAACTGGAAGGATTCTGGAGGAATAACTGGCCCGCATCCCGACTTGCACAAGGCTCGCCCACACTACACGGCCATAGTTATTAGCTTCCTTGAAGACTTTCAGACCAAGAGAACCCCTATGTCTCTCCTCAGTGTCTCTGTGGGTCAGTCTGGGAGGCTTTGTGAGCACCACATCCTCAGGTCTGAATCTCCTTACTTGGGAGTTATCAATTGGGCTTCCCTGGTGCCTCAAACAGTAAAGAATCTGCCGGCAATAAGGGACACCTGGGTTCAATCCCCGAGTTGGGAAGATACCCTGGAGGAGGGCATGGCAAGTCACCCCAGTATTCTTGTCTAGAGAATCTCATGGACAAAGGAGCCTGGCAGGCTACAGTCCATGGGGTTGCAAAGAGTCAGACACAACTGAGAGACTAACACTAACAAAAATTGACGAAACTGGACCAGGGAATCTTCCAGCCCTGAAAGTCTATATCCGGCTCATCCATTCATCAGCAAAAATGGTTGAATGTATATATTATTAGTTTAGTTGCTAAGTCATATCCGACTCTTTCCAAGCCCATGGACTGTAGCCTGCCAGGCTCCTCTGTCCACTCACCATTACACCAACTCAAGCTAAGGGCTCGCTCTGCAGCCTTACTAGGTCCATGGCAAATAGGCCCGTGAGGCCTGGTGAAGGAAGGGGTAAGGATAGACCACCCTCCACCTCCACTGGTTCTCTCAATGTGCTGTCACTCATGTGTGCCCAGTGATGCGATTTATGATCAATTTTAACACAATGAGTCAGCTTTGAAGGATTTTTGCAAAGAAATCATAGATTGTTAATGATGACACTAACATAGAAAATGGGATGAGTTGATACTTGTCCTAGTGGGAACTGTTCAGACACGAGACCAGAGGAATGGCAATTTAATCAGACCCAACAAGAAAGCAGTCAAGAAGATTAAAAATCATCCTTCAGACATTTTCAAATATGGATTTATATATATTATCATTAATAGTAGACATTGTTCTAACTGCATACTATGCCTCAATACAGTAGATGATTATACCCTGAAACCACTGAGATTGAAAAGACATTTAAAAACTAAGCATCTGAAACAATATTAATATTAATATTTACAAAAGTTTTTTTACTTTCTACAACAATAATTAATAATTGGCAATGTTATCTTAAAGAGACTGAATTACCGTACCACCTTACTTGCCTCCTGAGAAACCTGTATGCAGGTCAAGAAGCAACAGTTAGAACTGGACATGGAACCACGGACTGGTTCCAAATTGGGAAAGGAGAACGTCAAGGCCGTATGTTGTCACCCTACTTATTTAACTTATATGCAGAGTGCATGCTGTGCGTGCTAAATCGCTTCAGTCACATCCAGTTTTCCGTGACCCTATGGACCAAAACCTGCCAGACTCCTCCGCCTGGGACTCTCCAGGCAGAATATTGGAGCTAGTTGCACTGCCCTCCTCCAGGGGATCATCCCGACCCAGGGGCTGAACCCACATTTCTTATGTCTCCTCTACTGGCAAGAGGGTTCTTTACCATTAGCGCCACCTGGGAAACAGGTGCTGGGCTGGATAAATCACAAGCTGGAAGCAAGATTGCTGGATGACACCACCCCATTCAGGTATGACCTAAATCAAATCCCTTACAATTAAACAGTGGAAGTGACAAATAGATTCAAGGGATTAGATTTGATAGACAGAGTACCTGAAGAACTATGAATGGAAGTTCATAACATTGTGCAGGAGGCAGTGATCAAAACCATCTCCAAGGAAAAGAAATGCAAAAAGGAAAAATGGTTGTCTGAGGAGGCCTTACAGACAGCTGAGAAAAGAAGAGAGGTGAAAGGCAAAGGAGAAAAGGAAAGATATATCCATTTGAATGCAGAATTCCAAAGAATAGCAAGGAAAGACAAGAAAGCCTTCCTCAGTGATCAATGCAAAGAAATAGAGGAAAACAATAGAATGGGAAAGACTAGAGATCTCTTCAAGAAAATTGTGCAAAGATGGGCACGATAAAGGACAGAAACAGTATGAACCTAACAGAAGCAGAAGATACTAAGAAGAGGTGGCAAGAATACACAGAAGAACTCTGCAGAAAAGATCTTAGTGACCCGGATAACCACAATGGTGTGATCACTCACTTAGAGCCAGACATCCTGGAGTGCAAAATCAAGTGAGCCTTAGAAAGCATCACTACGAACAAAGCTAGTGGAGGTGATGGAATTCCAGTTGAGCTATTTCAAATCCTAAATGATGATGCTGTGAAAGTGCTGCACTCAATATGCCAGCAAATTTGGAAAACTCAGCAGTGGCCACAAGTCTGGAAAAGGTCAGTTTTCATTCCAATCTCAAAGAAAGGCAATGCCAAAGGATGTTCAAACTACCATACAATTGCACTCATCTCACACACTAGTAAAGTAATGCTCAAAATTCTCCAAGCCACGCTTCAATAGTACATGAACTGAGAACTTCCAGATGTTCAAGCTGGATTTAGAAAAGGCAGAGGAACCAGAGATCAAAATGCCAACATCCACTAGATCATAGAAAAAGCAAGAGAATTCCAGAAAAACATCTACTTCTGCTTCATTGAGTATGCTAAAGCCTTTTACTGTGTGGATCACAACAAACAGGAAAATTCTTAAAGATAAAGTTATACCAGACCACCTTACCTGCCTCCTGAGAAACCTGAATTCAGGTCAAGAAGCAAAAGTTAGAACTAAACATGGAACAATGAACTGGTTCAAATTGGGAAAGGAGTACATCAAGTCTGTATATTGTTACCCCATTTATTTAACTTATACACAGAGTACATCATGTAAAATATCAGGTTGCAAATGAAGCACAAGCTGGAATCAAGATCACCAGGAGAAATATCAATAATTTCAGATATGCAGATAACACCACCCTTATGGCAGAAAGTGAAGAGGAACCTGTTGAAGAAGGTTAAAGAGGAGAGTGAAAAAGCTGGCTCAAAATTCAACATTCAAAAAACTAAGATCATGGCATCTTGTCCCATCACTTCATGGCAAATAGATGGGGAAACAATGGGAACAGTGACAGACTTTTTTCCTTGGACTCCAAAATCACTTCAGATGGTGACTGCAGCCATTAAATTAAAAGACTCTTGCTCTTTGGACAAAAAGTAATGACAAGCCTAGATAGCATATTAAAAAGCAGAGATGTCACTTTGCCAACAAAGGTTAGTATAGTCAAAGCTATGGTTTTTCCAGTAGTCATGTACAGATGTGAGAGCTGGACCATTAAGAAGGCTGAGTGCCAGAAAACTGATGTTTTCGAACTGTGGTTTGGAGAAGACTCTTGAGAGTCCCTTGGACTGCAAGGAGATCAAACCAATCAATCCTAAAGGAAATCAACCCTGAATATTCATTGGAAGGACTGATGCTGAAGCTGAAGTTCCAATACTTTGGCCACTTGATGCGAAGAGTTGACTCATTAGAAAAGACCCTGATGCTGGGAAAGATAGAAGGCAGGAGGAGATGATGGCAACAGAGGATGAGATGGTTGAATGGCATCACCGACTTGATGGACCTGAGTTTGAGCCAACTCCAGGAGGTGGTGAAGGACAGGGAAGCTGGACATGCTGCAGTCCATAGAGTCACAGTCAGACACAACTTAGTGACTGAACAACAACAACGTTATCTCATTCTTTCTAAATTTATTTTTAATTTTATAATAAGCATTAGTTCAGTAGAGCATATTTGATTTGCAAATACATGGACACATATATGTATACTGATATGTGTACACATCCACGTGGTGCAGGCCACGTCCATGAAGTGAGGTTTCCCGCAGAACAGCTACAGAGTCAGATTCGAGGGTGGTCCATGGTCACCCCACCAGAACTGGAGGGCCGTGGGGAGAAGGCAAGCTTCATTCTGTTACAGCTGTCCTGCCACCCTATCAGCCCGCCTCTCCCCAACCTGTGAGCACACAGCCAGCAGCTCCTCCCAAGCCCCGTCTGCATCAGGGCTCCTCAGAGGGTCTGACCAGTTCTCTGAGGTGGGGGCACCCCATGCACTGTAGGCTATCCAACATCCCAACCCCTTCTCTGGATGCAGCACACGTCCCACCCGAGCTGAGACAACCAAAAATGTCCCCACGGCAGCCGAGACCCCAGTGGAGGACCACTGGGCTAGTAAAGGAGCTAAACACCTCGTTCTCAAGGGGACACTTAAAACAATCCTCTACCTTGTTTTCAGAAGACATCCTCCTCCTCCATTATTCATTTATTTTACACAGCAAAGCAGCACCTTGTGATATCCTGGAGGAACTATTACAGCACTTGAAACACATATACCCATACATAGATAGAAACTTTCAAGTTAAGGCTTTGATTTGGGAGTTAGTATCCATTTAATCTCCTACAATCATTGTGAAACATCTTATTTCCTGTAAGATCTCCTCTAACAATCTGGATCACTCTTTTTTCCTAGTGTTTGACTTTAAACATTCCATGGATATCTGGTGTTCTTTCAGAGTTCCTAAGGAAAACATTTAATCATTAAACAAATGCAACATATTCTTCAACAGTATCAATTCAGATCAAATATATCACTTTTTAACATCACCAACAGACTTCTTAGTTAACGTGTTGATATGTCAAAAACGTAGCCTCCTGGAACCCTAAAATTAGTTTGACATCTGTATTTCACTCCCTCAGAATCTTCTGAAGGACTTCCCTGAGGGTCCAGGGGTTAAGAATCCACCTTGCAATGCAGGGGACGTGGGTTCGATCCCTGGTCAGGGAACTGGGATCCCCGTGACGCGGAGCAACTAACAAGCCCACATGCTGCAGCCCGCGGGCCCGGGAGCCACAGAGTCCGCGCTGCAACGGAAGATCCACGGTGAAGGTCCAAAGCTAAGACCCGAGGCAGCCACATAAATAAATACATATTAAAAACAGACAAAACCACCTATGGAGAATAAGAATAGGCACATCTATAAAATATCCAAGTTTTCTGCCTTTAACAGATTGCACATTTTTACCTTCCTACAATTGATAAATCAAGATATTCTTTGAGAACTGCTTCTCCTCAGATAAAACAAATGTAAGTAAGCAGAACCTAGCCTCACTGCTGAGCACTGACGCTCTTTACCCCGCACCCACGTGCAGTACTCGTTACTAATAAAGCTTCCCTTTCTAGGCTGTTCCTTTGACATCGCATCAGTCCGTTCCTCTAGACATGCAGCTGTCCGATGAATTCCACACAATGGTTTTCAGCACACTGGCAATATCCTCTACATGTCCTGGTTATAGATCTGTATGTATGCACCTGTATTCTCTATGTTGAGGGTAAATTAAAATTTAAGTTCATTATGATGTTAGGAATACAGAATCATTAGAAATGATCACAGGTATCAGGAAATAAGTGATACTGCTTCTTAGCAGAGTGAGAATCTAATTTTTATTCTGAAAAATATTATTTTCATTTAAAGAAGGTTTCTTTACCCAAGTTGTCAAAATACTTATTTCTGGTTAAACTCCCAGCAATGACAAACTCATGTAAGAGAGTGATCTCTGGGGTTTCAGCATCTGTACCTGATGCGCCCTTTGGAGTGCTTGCCCCAAACAAGACCAAAGCAAACGGGACCCTAGCCTGATGGGGCTACTTCCAGGGAGACAGTGCACAGCCGGGCACCAGGCCACCCTGCCAGAGAGACATCCAGCCCACCTCTGGCACTGCAGGGAATGGGCGCCTCGGCTTCTGACGCCGCTGTCTCTGCCTTCCACCCGCACTCTGCCTAAAGCCCTTTAAAAGCATATTCCGGGGCATAGGTGCAGGGCAGACAGCGAGGCTGAGAGCTTGCAGTCCTGCTGCTCAAGCCCCGTCCGCTCCCGTGGGGCGGCCCCCGCACCTCTGCCCTCCCCCCCACCCCAGCCAACATCTGCTGCAGACGCCTGCGAGCACGGGGGTGGGATGCGGCCAGAGAGGCGGGAGGGACCACCCGCCGAGCGAGAGTCAGAGCCGCCCTGGCGGGGACGGGGTGGACAGCCTCATGTACTCGCACTCACCCACACAGCACCGGAGCTCGGCCCTGACAGAAACAGGCGGGCAGGGGGAAGGAAACCATCTCGGCTCCTAACCCCCACCGCCTCCCTAGGGAGGACCTGAGGAAACCGGGAGCGAGGAAGGCTGCGGGGAAGGAGTGGGTAGGGGCACTGACCGGAGCCCAGTGGGGCTCCCAGCAGGAACCCAGAGGCCCAAGGAGCCGGCAGGCCTGTCAACACGGGGCACAAATCGCCCCTCAAACTGCAGTTAAAGGGCAGGCAACCGGCCATGGTCGCTAGCTCTCTCCTGGAGCCACACAGACAGGCCCGAGGGACAGACTGCAGTGCCCACTGGACCCAGAGGGGGCTGGCGCCAGGCCCACGCACCCTGGGTCGGAAATCAAGGTGTGAGCCCGGGGCCCAGGGAGAAACACTGTGGTCCTCAGACCTGGGGGCAGGGAGCCTCCGCACCCTGCACCCACCATCACAACCATCTTCACCAGCGGGACGGGGGCGTCCTCACACCTTCCCAGGCGAATGGTGCAAACCGCAGTGGCCTCGGAAGCCCCACATGGGTGCCAAGTGCTGGTGTGACCCCTCCAATGCTTCCACAAGACACGTGAGGGCTTTGGTCTCTATCATCAAATACTGTTTACGCTTTGGAGACAAGACAAAAATACAGGCACTTAAAAACAGTGCAAACTAGACATGTCAAATATACCCCCAAAGGTACTCTGATTTTTGAATTTATCAAATGTCAGTCAAATAGTTAAATATTATTTAAAAGAAACTGTTGACTGTGAAAAAAAGAATGTACTATCTCTTTTTAGTGCACTTTACACTCAAATGTGTAAAAATCTGTATGACTATTATCTAAGCCCTCTTTCTTTTATTCAGAGGCCTCATGCTCTTTGAAGGGATGGCATAAGCTACAGACGTGTTATCACCACTACTTGTTCTCATTGTTACAACATAATCAAGCCTGCATTCTACTTAGTTGAACTAGTGACAATTTTTTAAATATGTTTATTAGAAAACATAAATAATATTGCTTTTTTTTTTTTTTTTTGCTTACACTACATGGCTTGTGGGATCTTAGTTCCCCAACCAGGGATCAAACCCAGGCCCTTAGAAGCAAACGTACAGAATCCTAACCAGGGAATTTCTTATATTACTATTTTAAATGGTAATGTTTTTTTTTAAAAAACCCTCAGTAGTCAATTCAGCTGAGGCTTGGACTCAGCAAAGTAACACTGTTTTCACATATAACAATATTCCACTGTGTCAGGCCACAAAGCTGGAGAAAACTACAGCTTCTAAAAACAACCAGGGTTACAACTAGGACTGCCATTATCAACAATTCTCCCACCAGCTCATAAAATTCTTTCAAAAACACACAAAAAAAATTGGTGTTTTGCTCATGGTATAAATTCAGAGAGATTCAGGTGAAGTCCTCCATTTCTCTTGATTCCCACTGTGAGTGCAGACAGAAAGATGAGGCAGCTTCTTAGTCTATCAACATGCCCCCCACCCTGAAATGACGACCTTTCTCATGTGATCTGTGTCCTGGGCCCATATCCACTCAGCCCCACCACATGTTTGGAAACTGTTAGAATCCTCCCTGGTTTCCACGGTGACCGTGCCCTGGAGTCAAGGACCAGAACACCCTGGTGAGGCAGGTACAAGGCGGAGGGAGGCTCAGTCACAAGGGTGGGCCCTGGTCTCCCAGAACGGACCCTGGCACTGCCTCGTGTTTTGCTCAGACAACACTTAACTCAGATGCAAGTATGGTGATCTGAACCTCGGCCTATTTTCAGGCAAAAGCAGAAAAGGTGATTCAAGAAGACCCTAAGCATTGAAAAGCAAACGTGCCTTTCTGGGATGGAAGACGCCTCAAGACGGGAAGGCTGGCGGGCCGTGGCTCAGGCTGCTTCTTCACCCATGTCCCCGTTCCCACCCGCCACGGAGAGACTGTGCTTCCTCTCACCGGTCTGCCACCCAGGGCCATTAAAATACCAGCTATCTCAGAGAACATACACATCGCTAAACTGGCTTCCAGCCGTACCTCAGGTTAATTATTGCTCTGAGCTGGATTAAAGCCACAGCCCCAGATGGAAAAGGCATCAGCCTCCCAGGGCCAACTTCAGGGGCTGCTCCGTCCATTTACGAGTTGACTATATTTCGCTGTTGGAGTCAGAATTGCCTTGCACCATTAATGTAAAGTCCTTTCTCCTTTGGAAACCAGGTCAGTTTTTCTTCTGAAAATTCCTTCCCCTGAACAAACTTCCAAACACATCCTTTGTACTGTACATTAGGACACTGCAAAATGGGCTTTGAGAACCACCTGGGACACAGACTGCCCACATCACACAAGGGAAACGTCATTCTTTCACCTCCTCAGGCAAGAATAAGGGATGCTCAGAAGGCACCCTTCCTTACCTGTCTGCTACTCTAAATGTCAAGTTAGATGGAACCACTCTTAACTTTTTCTTATGAAAGTAACCCCTCCTTCTTCCCTTACTCTGAATCAGACTATTTGCTGTGACAAGTCTCAAGTGAAAGCTAGCTTCTTCAGCGTTTGTGTTGCTACATTCAAAAAAACTGATCGAAGCAGAGAGGCATCTGAGCAGAGGGCGTGAACACAGGAATCTGTGAATGCTATGGTGGCATTGCACTCCTGCCATCTCGGGAAGGCTAGGTGTCCAAAAACAAGTTGTCCCTTTCTAAACATCAAAATTCCCTCTGAGAGGCCAACCAGATGATTGAATCCAACAGCCAGAACAACCCCCAGTTTGGAACATCACCGCCTTCCTACAGACATCCTTGTTCTTGGGAACTGGAGGGACAGGTTCTGCGGGCACACAGGATCATCTGCTGGGACCTGCATCCTCAGGGCTGGCCCTGCCCCATCCTGGGGTCAGCTGCTGGAGGAGGCCAGAGCCCAGGACCCAATCCCAACACAGGGTGTCCTACAGCGTGCTTCTCAGCCACTCTGGGCCTCAGTCTTCCCACCCATGGAACACAGACAGAAACGCGTGCCAAGTAAGCACACACAGGGCACTCCAGGCGCTGCCGAGGGAAGGCATGGGGCAGAGCTGGGGTTACAGGACGGTCCTACCACCTGTCACTGGAATCTGTACACAGAACACACACCAAAAGAGAAACTCGATTTCATATGTGATAATTTTTAATTGAATAGAGAGAGAAATCATCCCAATCTGTTTTATAACTATTAGCTCATTTCCTCCAGCCCATCATGCTCTTGAACTGCCCTCACGGGAACCATTACCAGTCACATGAGGTTAAGAGGGCATGTCCTTGCGTTTTCTGAATTGCAGCCGATATTCTGGCAAAATAAGTGAACCAATCGCTCCCTTATCCACCTCCACACTGGAGAGTTGACACCAAGCGATCACTGAAAACCCTCAAGGCTTTCTTTTCTTCACATCTCACATGAAGGCCATTTTAGAGACAGATGGACCCTGATGTTTCACACGTCAGCACTTCAAGTCCAAAGTCCAGTTTCTTAGCCTAATGTGGGAGTCACTCCCTTATCAGCTTGGAAGCTAACAAACAAAAATGTTACTTAATATGTGAACATAAGTGTTTCCAAGAGAACCGCACCTCTTTTCACTTCCTGCCCTAGATACTTAAATAGTGGTTGTGGCCAAGCTGTTAGAGAAGGCATGAGTTAAAAGAAAAAATTTCCTTCATCCTTCTACAAACTCTGTTTCCAGCCAGCAGAAAAGAGCATTGACTGTTTTCTGCTTCTCCGGTTTTCTGGCCTCCTATCAGCCAAGATGTGAAAAATAAGTCCAGCTGGGTCCACATTTATGAAGGTCAATTTAGATTAAGGTGAAAACAGCTGCCAGGTGCTTTTATACGGCACAGAGGGTTATCTGCCATGAAGTCAACTGTTTGCTTTCTCGGGAAATGGAACATCTAGTCAGAAGAGATAAGATAGGTTCTTAGCTAGCTGAGCCTCACCAGGCCTGCATCTACCAACACACATCTAGATGAAAGCCTTGCCCACTCCTTAAGCTTTTTTCTGCCTCTCCACAAATGAAACATCCTTAAACTAGCAATATTTGCATAATACCCAGGCATATCTTAAATATCTGCCACCCAAAGCCTGAGGGTTCTTTTCAGTTTGGGTCCCATTTAATTACAAACATGTTTTCATTTAAAAATCTTGAAATTCTAAGGTATTGCTCACAGAGGTATGGTAATAGAAACCCTTCTTAATAAGACCATGTGTAATGACAGCTCAGCTGACCCCATCTCTCCATACTTCACTACCTCACTCCATATTCCTAACTTCCAAAAATTCTAAGAAAAGGGGTGAATAACTGCATTTGCAAGTTAGGTAGTACTACATGTAAAACACAGAACAAAATAAACTCAGAATGCAGAAATTATTATCATGTAAAAGAACCAATGATTGCCACAGAACTCATCAAACCACGTGCCCCGGGACGATGAGCCTGGGGCTGCACCCTGCGCCCCCCCCCCCCACAGCTGCCCTTCTTCAGGGGAAGCCGGGGCTCCAGCAAGCCTGCACTTTTCACGGCATTCAGAATTGTCGGTGGGGACCAGCCCCACCACCGAGGAAAGGAGAAGGAAGACTATGACGAATTGAGCACACCCCCGCACCTCCCTGGCACACTCACAGAGGATGATCTTGGTAACCAGGTGCGAAACCAGATGAGCGTTTAAAAGGAGAGATGCGAGACGCCGAGATGCACAGCTGAGGTTCGCACAGAGAGGAAGCCATCTGAGCACTGCGTTCACTCCCTGTACATTTCTCCTGAGCCTGATACATTTAACTGCCATCTCTGGATGCGGGAGACAGCCACACCACCATCCCACCCAACGCCCCTGCGTCTGTGGGGGCGCCCATTGTCGGCACCTCCCTCTCCCAGAAGCCTGGGGTTCTCCTTGCGCCCCAGGCCCACTGCACAAGGACAGCAATCAGCACCGGGGGAGCAGGGCCAGAGCAGGAGGAGGAATCCACCAGCAGAGAAAGGCTCACAGCTGGAGAGAAGGCGGCGGGCAGCGCGGCTCTCGCTAGGGGAGGGGCAGGCTGCTCAGCACCGCACAAGAGGCAAAACCAACAGCTCCAGACCCCAAGAAGCAAAGATGGATTTGTGCTTTTGTGGCAGGAAGAATGCTTTGATTTAAAAATAAACATCATGCCATCTAGGTGACAAAGCACGCCGACTGCTCCTGGCAGCTCTCTCCTCAGCTCTGTGTGGGCTCACTGGTGAATGAAAAATATGTGTGGGCAAATCGAGAGGCAAAAACAAAAGGAGAAAATGAAACAGGCGCCCATCTTCAAGGCCAGGTAGGTCTGACTTTGGATTCTCCAAGCTACATTTGCACAAAAGGTGGATTCTGTCCTGTAGCAAATGAAATTTGTGTTTCTTTAGCAAAAGAGGAAGATCTTTAATATGTATGACTGCCTTTAAATGTGGGGGCTGCCAGAGCAGGTTCACAAACTCGCTTCCCTATAACTGAAGAATGATTTAAAGACAAAAGGCTCAAGTTCACAGCAGCGTAATGGAAAAAGTACTGAGCACCCAAACAAAAGGATGTCCTAAAATCACAGAGAACGGCAGAGAGAGGAAGAAAGAAAACCCAAAGACAGAAGAGAATCGCTAAGCTGCCCAGGACAGAGCTACCCGACAGCAATGGTGTTCTGGCCACAAGCAGAGTTGAGTCAGATCCTTGAGAAGGGGTGCCTTATTCCTGCTCCATGCACCTCTGATAACCATGTCGTAAATAGGCCACCATATCCCATAAGAGAGTCTTCTGCACCAGAAAGACATGGCAGAATAGGTGCTGAAGGTCAGGAGGCTAATGTGATTAAGGGGGAGAGGGCGCCCTTGAGGAAAGGGCGAGGTGAGATGCCCCCCGTCACTGAGATGCTGCCAACAGTTGCTGTGGACTGTGGCACGTGGCTCAGAGCAATGAACATACACTCACATGTGGTAGTTTTGTCAATCTTGGGTTTCAACAAGCGCTCCTTCACTGTCTAAATGTGAAAAGGCCCCTAATTCAAGGCAAGGCATCCTGTGCAGAAACAGCTGGCCTCAGGTCTTGGTGACATTTGACCCCTGATTCTAACCTGCAACTCTAGGACTCAACTGACGAGGAAAAATGTGTATCACCTTGAACCATGTGTTCTACAGACCTTAACTTGAAGTTGAGTGTTAACAGTTAAATAGATAGGTATAAGTGACATGGCTGGGACCAGCTCTATGGTCTCTGGGTGCGTCTTTCCTTGTCCATCATTATTTGGAACTCTGCAGTTGCTATGATCATTGTAAGATCCAGACGGCTGAGAAAGAGAAAAATGGCAGCACAAGCCTTTCATGGGTGACCATGGTCCCCCTGCACCATCCGAAGACTGTGCATGTGAACCCTGAGGACACAGCAGCATCCCCTGGATGAGGACGGTGCAGGGATAGAAGGCTGAGTGCACAGGACCTCGGGAGTGGATGTGGGTAGGCTATGGCTACACGCAGCCCCAGGCTGGGTCCCCCAGTGGTTAGACAACACTTCCATCTGGCTATCTGTGCACCCCGCATGGTAGCGTCCAATCATCCCAGAATCCAGCAGGCTACACCTATCAGCTGGAGTCCCTGAGACAGTTCAAATAGGTCTGGGCCCCTAAGGTCGACCCACACCAAGACTGCATTCAGGAGGCTCCCTAGAAGCACATCAAGAACAGAGGGGGAATAAGGCTTCCCTTAATGATACAAGTCAACTTTGCTGGTAGCCAGAACACCACTGCCGTGTCGGGCCGCGCTATCCCAGGCAGTTTAGATTCCCTTCTCTCCACTTATGTCTGCCTTGGCTTTTCTTTTGCTCCCTCCCTGAGCCACCCCCTCCTTCCTCCTTTCTCTACCATTTCTGAAAGTCGTAGAGATTTTCAGCTTGCGATGATCGGGCAGTTACAATGGAAAGAGAATAGTCGAGGACCAGCCTTGCCTTCATCCCATGGAAACTGCCCTGCCTGGAACACCAAGTGGCCAGTGTCAGCTGACCCTGGTTCTCCCTGACCGTGTGTGTGGAGGGCGGTGTCTGGAGAGCTGAGCAAACAGCTCTCACAGGAGGTGACATGCCAGTTCCGGCCAGATGAAGGAAGGAGCACAGCCCAGAGAAAGCTGACCAGCACACAGCCAGGCCTCTGTGGCAACTCTGGGGCAAGGTCCTGGAGGTCAAGGCAGAGTGAGCCGCCCCGAGCCTCCCGGGTGGGGCTCAGCGGGGCAGGCCCAGCAGGGCCCTGGGTGGCTCGGGGGGAAGTGGCTAGACGACGGGATGCCAGGTGCGGGGACCAGACGCGCTGTTCCCCCCAGGACCTCTCCGAGCAGGCGAGGACCTCCGCCCGGGTGGCGCTGGCCTTCCCGGTGCTCACTGTCCGCAGGCCGGAGCTGCGTGTGCGCCCAGGAAAGCCAGGGAGGCTCTCGGGGCCCGGGACGTGGGGTGGCCGGGCCCACCTGTGTCGGCAGTCCCTGGTCTCTGGGACAGCGGCTCCCGGGGGGCGGCAGGGCGAGGCCCGGGCCGGCTCAGCCCGCAGCCCCGCGGCAGGCGCTTCTCAGGGGCCGGGGACCGGCGCCCGCGGACCCGCCTCAACCGACCCTCCTCAACCGACCCTCCTCTACCGACCCTCCTCAACAGCAAGGCGGGCACGCGTCGCAGGCCGCGGGGCGGCGGCCCGGCCCTCCCCGCGCCCCGCCGCCCCCCACTCCCCTCGGGGCGGGGGGACGCCCGCGCGATCGCGAGGCGCGGGGGAGGCCGCGCGGGGGGGACACGCGACACGGACACGCGGGGGCGCCCCTGCAGAGCGCGCGCCCGCCGCCGCGCCCGCGACCCCGCGCCGCTCGCTGGGCGCCCCGTCGCCCCCACACCTCTTCTCCACCCCTCCCCACCCCTCCCCCTAGAAGCGCGCCCGCGCCCACTCAGGCGCCCCTCCCCCGCTCCCCTCAGCCACACGGAGCCCCTCCCCCACCGCGACCCCGACCCCGACCCCACTCACCGAGCAGCCCCGGGAGCGGCCGGGCGCGGGGCGCGGGCGCGGGGGCGGCGGGAGGGGCGCGCGGCAGCAGCAGCAGCAGCAGGAGCGCGAGCGGCGGCCCCATGTCGGCGGCGCTCAGTCCATGGCGGCCGCTCCTCCCCGTGCTCCCGGCGCTGCCGCGGCTTCAGCACCGGACAGCGCCGCCAGCCCCGCCCCCGGCACGCCCCGGCCCCGCCCCTCCGTGCTTGGTCCCGCCCCCGACAGCCTGATCCCGCCCCCTCCGCGCCTGGCCCCGCCCCCAACGCGCACGGCCCCGCCCCGCACCCGCCCGCCGCCAGCGCTCCCAGACCCCCGCTAGAGAAGGGGTCCCTGAGACTAGCTCCGAGCTCCGGGCCGCCTGTGCCTCCTCGCTACGTCTCCGGGCCTGCAGGCGGCCCCGTCCCCCTCATACCCCACGCTGGGGCCTGCGTCGGAGCGCCTGCAGCGCGGGCAGCACAGGCCTGCCCGGAAAGGGGAGGGGGGCCGTGTAGGGGTTATGGGGGTCCTCAGCCTGGGACTGAGAGGCCATGGGAGCCTAACCTGGGGGTCGGAGGGGACGGGCCCGCGGACTCGGAAGCCACTCCGGCCCTGAGCGCCGGTACGCCAGGTCGGGATTCCACAGCAGGAACCCGGACTGAGGTGGAGTCTCCGGAGGCCCTTCCCTCCTCCCTGCACCCTGCCCTCCATTGGCCGCTGTCGGGGTCCAGACGGGGCGCTGGGGACCGTGTGTTCCTCCCCAGGAGACTTTTTCTCTCTAAAGACCTGGGCACCGCATGTGGGGATCCTTCAGCGGATGGGGGCTGTGTGTGTATGTGTGTGTTTATGTGTGTGTCACAGAGAAGGGAGGGGTGTGTGTGTGTGTCAGAGAGAAGTGAGTTGTGTGAGTGTCTGCCTGTGTGTATGAGAGAGAGGTGGGCTGTGTGTGTGCTTATGTGTGTGTCAGAGAGAAGTGAGTTGTGTGCGTGCGTGTGTGTGAGAGAGGTTGGGGGTGTGTGTGTGTGTGTGTGTGTGTCTCTGTGAGAGAGGTGGGCTGTGTGTGAGAGAGAGAGGAGGGCTGTGTATGTCCGTGTGTGTGTGTGTGTGTGTGTCAGAGAAAAGTGAGGTGTGTGTGTGTGAGAGGTGGACTGTGTGTATGCATGTTTGTGTGTGTGTGAGAGAAAGGTGGACTGTGTGTGTGTCAGAGAGGTTGACTTTGAGCGTGCATGTGTGTATGTGAGAGGTGGGCTGTGTGCATGCGTGTGTTTGTGTAAGAGAGAAGTGGGCTGTGTGAGTGCATATGTGTCTGTGTCAGAGAGAAGTGAGGTGCGTGCGTGCGTGTATGTGTGTTTGTGTGAGAAAGAGGTGAGCTGTGTGCGTGTGTCTTTGTGTGTTAGAAGTGAGGTGTGTGTGTATGTGTGTGTCTGTGTGTCAGGAGTGAGGTGTGTGTGTGCATATGTGCCTGTGTCAGAAGTGAGGTGTGTGCATTACGTGCATGTCTGTGTGTCAGAAGTGAAATGTGTGTACATGTGTGTCTGTATGTGTCAGAAGTGAGGTGTGTGTGTGTGTATGTCAGAAGTGAGGTGTGTCTGTGTGTGTCAAAAGTGAGCTCTCTGTGTGTGTGTGTCTGCGTGTGTGTGTCTGAGAAGCGAGGTGTGTGCATGCATATGTATGTGAGAAGTGAGGTATGTGCATATGTGTGTCTGTGTGTGTGAGAGAGTTGGGCTGTGTGCACGCATGTGTGTGTGTGTGTGAGAGGTGGGCTGTGTACAAGCGCGTGTGTGTGTGTCAGAGAAGTGTGCATGTGTGTGTGTGTGAGGTGGGTTGTGTGTGTGAGAGGCTGTGTGCATATGTGTGTGTGTATGTGAGAGAGAGGTGGACTGTGTGCGTGCGTGTCTGTGTAATCAGTGAGGTGTGTGCATGCGTATCTGTGTGTGTCATCAGAGGTGTGTGCGTGCGTGTCTGTGTAATTGGTGAGGTGTGTGCGTGTGTGTCTGTGTAATCAGTGAGGTGTGTGCATGTGTATGTGTCTGTGTAATCAGTGAGGTGTGTGTGTGCGTGCCTGTATAATCAGTGAGGTGTGTGCATGCGTATCTGTGTGTGTCATCAGAGGTGTGTGCGTGCGTGTCTGCGTAATCAGTGAGGTGTGTGCGTGCGTGTCTGTAATCAGTGAGGTGTGTGCGTGTGTGTCTGTGTAATCAGTGAGGTGTGTGCGTGTGTATGTGTCTGTAATCAGTGAGGTGTGTGCGTGCGTGTCTGGAGAATCAGTGAGGTGTGTGCATGCGTGTCTGTGTAATCAGTGAGGTGTGTGTGTGTGTGTCTGTGTAATCAGTGAGGTGTGTGCGTGCGTGTCTGTGTGTGTCATCAGAGGTGTGTGCGTGCATGTCTGTGTAATCAGTGAGGTGTGTGCATGTGTGTCTGTAATCAGTGAGGTGTGTGTGTGTGTATGTGTCTGTAATCAGTGAGGTGTGTGCGTGCGTGTCTGGATAATCAGTGAGGTGTGTGCGTGCGTTGTCTGTGTAATCAGTGAGGTGTGTGTGTGTGTGTGTCTGTGTAATCAGTGAGGTGTGTGCGTGCGTGTCTGTGTGTGTCATCAGAGGTGTGTGCGCGCATGTCTGTGTAATCAGTGAGGTGTGTGCATGTGTGTCTGTGTAATCAGTGAGGTGTGTGTGTGTGTATGTGTCTGTAATCAGTGAGGTGTGTGCGTGCGTGTCTGGATAATCAGTGAGGTGTGTGCATGCGTGTCTGTGTAATCAGTGAGGTGTGTGCGTGTGTGTCTGTGTAATCAGTGAGGTGTGTGCGTGTGTGTCTGTGTGTGTCATCAGAGGTGTGTGCGTGCATGTCTGTGTAATCAGTGAGGTATATGAATGCGTGTCTGTGTAATCAGTGAGGTGTGTGCATGTGTGTCTGTGTAATCAGTGAGGTGTATGCATGCATATGTGTCTGTGTAATCAGTGAGGTGTGTGCATGCGTGTCTGTGTGTGTCATCAGAGGTGTGTGCATGCACGTCTGTGTAATCAGTGAGGTGTGTGCATGTGTGTGTAATCAGTGAGGTGTGTGCATGCATGTCTGTGTGTGTCATCAGAGGTGTGTGCATGCTTGTCTGTGTAATCAGTGAGGTGTGTGCGTGTGATCAGAGGTGTGTACATGTGTGTCTGTGTAATCAGTGAGGTATATGCGTGCGTATGTGTCTGTTATCAGTGAGGTGTGTGCATGTGTGTCTGTGTGTGTCATCGGTGAGGTGTGTGCGTGTATGCGTGTGGCTGTGTGTCCTCACACGATGCCCCCTCGGCCCTCAGCGTCCTAGGCGCCCTGGCTTGTCCCCGGGTCCGCTGTGCCCATGGCCCTCCCCCCAGCCTCCTGGCCCAGACGAGGCGGGGCTGTGCGGGCACTGGGGTGGCCGACGGCTGGACCAGCCCCGCGGACGGGGTTGAATGCAGGGCCCGTCCGCCTCCTCCCGCAGCCCCACGCCTGTGCCCAGAGGCAGCGCCTCTGTCCCCCAGGCCCAGCAGGCTGGGCCTAAGTCCCATCCTGTCTTTGACCTGGTGGCCTCGGGGCAGCCCCCCGAGAGTACCGTCCGCCCGCCGGGGTGCCCGCCCCCCGCAGGACGCGTCCACCGTGGTCCGAGCACCGTTCCCTCCTCCTGTGCGTCCCCCAGAGGCAGCCTGGCGGCTGGAGAGAGCGTGGAGAGTGGGCTTCTTGGGGCGGCAGTTCCCTCGCGATCCACTGCAGCTGGGCCTGCGTCAGCCCTGTGCGCCCTTCCCCGCTGGATGCACCTCTGGGGTGAAAGGCTCAGGGGGTCGTCCCTCAGCCCCGCAGAGCACCCCAGCACCGCTGGGGGCCGGGGGCCAGGGGCACACCTGTCCTGACATCCGGAGAGCCGGCTGTGACACACTCGCTGACAGAAACACAGAGAAGGCAAGAGCAAGACCACGGTGGGCAGAAGGTAGAGCGTGTTGGTGACAGGTGGTAAGTGGTTCTGAAGCATGAGTGAGAGAGCCGCGCTGTCGTGTCTGACTCTTTGCGGCCCTGTGGACTGTGGGATTCTCCAGGCAGGAACACTGGAGTGGGTAGCCTTTCCCATCTCCAGGGGATCTTCCCAACCCAGGGATCGAACCCAGGTCTCCCGCACTGCAGGCGGAGTCTTTACCGCTCAAACTGTCCAGTGACGTCCTCAACACACCAAGGGGCCTAGGTCCACCTGTCCCGTGGACAGGTCTCCGTCAGCAGCAAATGCGAGGGCATGCATGGGCAGGCCATGGTGAAGGACCCAGGGGAGCCGGGCGCTCTGAGCCCACACCCTGCGGGGCTGTTGGCGTCTGGGGCTGTGGCACTCCCCTCCGTGTGGCTACACGGGCTCCAGGGAGGGCCCGGAACTGTTCCTTCCTGTCTTGTTTGCCTGGGTGCTGTGAACGGTGGTTTCCAGAAACAGGCCCTGCTTCATCCCAGGGCCAGCTCTAGGACTGACAGTCCCAGAACAGTCAGAGGGCAAGGCCCCCGAAATGGAGCGTGGGGACTGGAGGCACAGGAAGGACCACAGGGAAGCTGCAGTCACAGCCCACGGGGAGAGGCTCGGAACCACAGGAGGGCGGGGATTCGAGCAGGGTAGACCGTGCCAGGCCCTGCTTCTCCTGGCACCCGGCTACACTCTGCCACCGGGAGCAGGACAGAGGAAACTCCCAGGGCAGAAGGGGCCCTGAGGCAGGAGGGGGAAAGGAAACCTCGTGTGGGAAGAACAGGGCCAGCCCCGAGGCAGCCCGACTTCCCATGAGCGGGATGGCTGCGCTCAGCCCTTTCTGGGGTGCCGCTGGGGAGGTGGTCACAATAGGAAGCCCATGCCCTGACACGTAGGGGCAAGTGTGCACACAGGAGCAGGGACGTGCCTGGGTGCCGTCGAGGACACGTGTGTGTGAGCAAACATCAGTGCTGTCAGCGGCCCACACGTGCGGATCTGTCCAGTGTGTGCTGCACACACCCAAACGTGTGCTCGCTTCACCCGCTTGGGTGAGGTGGGCGTCTCCCACGCGGACCCAGTCTTGTGCCTTTCCCGCTGACATGCCTGCCGTGGCCTGTGTGTGATCCAGTCCCGCGCTGCACAGTCAGAACACAGCTGCAGACACGGGTCAAGGAATGACTCTCCCAACATTTTCAAGGCCCATGAGCCAGGTGTCCCTTCGGGGTCTCCTGCCCACCCGAGGAGGAAGCAGAGGGGGACTCCCCCCACGAGTGGGGCTCAGACCCTGCCCCGCGGCCTTGGCACTGCTGCGTGGAGACAGAGGAGACAGCTGGCAAGCCTATCAGTCAGCGCTCTGGACTTGTTCGAGCTGACCAGCCTAACCATGACACCTTACTGGGTCCAGAAAGCTGTCAGGATGGGGAGCTGGGCCTCCCGTTCTCTGTGTTGAAAACATGGCCGCTGCAGGGGATGCACCAGGATGGCAGCATGGGAGCCTCTGGGAGGCGGGCTCCTTCGTGGACCCCGGGCCCTCAGCCGACGGGGTCTTCCTTCATGTCAGCAGCTGCCCCGTGCACTAGGCTGGCATCCCCACTGGGGTGCTACTCGACCAGGACCCGCGCTCCAAAGCAACAGCTGTGGAGCAGGCTTCCAGGGAGCAGACAACCCATGTGTTGGTAGGTTCCTGAAACGGGAGTGACAGACAACCCAAGTTACTTGTCTTAGTTTGGCCCTCACTCTCCTCAGCCGTGATGAAATTCAAACTGTTGACTGATTCCATCAGAACTGCCATCGGCCACTTTCAGCTGGCCTGTTTTTATCGCACAAACACAGCCTGGGTCTGTCTGAACCATGAACCAACTGTGAGTCATCAGATGGTCCTGGTTCCACCAGGAGGGAAGGTGGGCTGCCAGACCCCCAGGAGAGACGCCTCTAACGGGCCCATGGCTGCCAGCCTGTGACCCCCTCAGAGCCCCTTGAGGTGGGGGGGGAGCGCTCCCCATCCCACTGCTGCAGAGGCTGCCCAGCTCAGCTCAGGACGGGCCACCACTGCCCACGCCCGAGTGCGCCCTCGTCCTGCCCAGGGTTTGGCTGTGTCCCAGAGTGCTGCCGGCACCAGGGAACAGCCCAGAGTGGGGAGGCAGGAGCTGCACCCCAAGGCTCAGAGCAATTGGGGTGACCACGGGAGGGCTGGGCACTCAGAGGATTCCGGAGCCCTGGACATGGATGCAGAAGAAGGGCCTCCTCACTGGTAGTGGCGATACCCCCCATTAAGGGACCTACCTTTACTGCAACTGTGATGGTGCATCAGATGCCTTCTGGGAGTGGGCGGGCAGGAAACGAGCCGGGTGGACTGGCAGGAAATATCTTCATCCCAACCTGTTCATCCACACAGTCACAAATGAGTGTAGTGTTCAGGGTTCTCGTCCTGTTCACACACATACTGTCGTCACACGTGACTGTAGTGTTCAGCGTTCTCATCCTGTTCACGCACATACTGTCGTCACACGTGAGTATAGTGTTCAGCGTTCTCGTCCTGTTCACGCACAGTCGTCACACGTGAGTGTAGTGTTCAGTGTTCTCGTCCTGTTCACGCACACACTGTCGTCACACACGAGTGTACTGTTCGGTGTTCTCGTCCTGTTCACGCACATAGTCGTCACACGTGAGTGTAGTGTTCGGTGTTCTCGTCCTGTTCATGCACATACTGTCGTCACACGTGAGTGTTCAGCGTTCTCGTCCTGTTCACACACATACTGTTGTCACACGTGAGTGTAGTGTTCAGTGTTCTCATCCTGTTCACGCACACACTGTCATCACACGTGAGTGTTCAGTGTTCTCGTCCTGTTCACGCACATACTGTCATCACACGTGAGTGTAGTGTTCAGTGTTCTCATCCTGTTCATGCACATACTGTCGTCACACATGAGTGTTCAGCTTTTTCGTCCTGTTCACGCACATACTGTCATCACACCTGAGTGTAGTGTTCAGCGTTCTCGTCCTGTTCACATACATACTGTCGTCACACGTGAGTGTAGTGTTCGGTGTTCTCATCCTGTTCATGCACACACTGTCATCACACATGAGTGTAGTGTTCGGTGTTCTCGTCCTGTTCACACACATACTGTCGTCACACGTGAGTGTTCAGCGTTCTCGTCCTGTTCACACACATACTGTTGTCACACGTGAGTGTAGTGTTCGGTGTTCTCGTCCTGTTCAGACACATACTGTCATCACACGTGAGTGTTCCGTGTTCTCGTCCTGTTCACGCACACACTGTCATCACACCTGAGTGTAGTGTTCAGCGTTCTTGTCCTATTCACGCAGATACTGTCATCACATGTGAGTGTTCAGCTTTCTCATACTGTTCACGCACATACTGTCATCACACCTGAGTGTAGTGTTCAGCGTTCTCGTCCTGTTCACGCACATACTGTCGTCACACGTGAGTGTAGTGTTCAG
>JADEYB020000032.1:477611-488647 GCA_015832495.2 Alces alces | reverse complement strand
CTCATCCTGTTCACGCACAAACTGTCATCACACCTGAGTGTAGTGTTCAGCGTTCTCGTCCTGTTCACGCACATACTGTCATCACACGTGAGTGTTCAGCGTTCTCGTCCTCTTCATGCACATACTGTCATCACACCTGAGTGTAGTGTTCAGCGTTCTCATCCTGTTCACGCACATACTGTCATCACACGTGAGTATTCAGCGTTCTCGTCCTGTTCACGCACATACTTTCATCACACTTGAGTGTTCAGCGTTCTCGTCCTGTTCACGCACATACTGTCATCACACCTGACTGTAGTGTTCAGTGTTCTCATCCTGTTCACGCACACACTGTCATCACACTTGAGTGTTCAGCGTTCTCGTCCTGTTCACGCACATACTGTCATCACACGTGAGTGTAGTGTTCAGTGTTCTCATCCTGTTCACGCACATACTGTCATCACACCTGAGTGTAGTGTTCAGCGTTCTCGTCCTGTTCATGCACATACTGTCGTCACACGTGAGTGTAGTGTTCAGTGTTCTCGTCCTGCTCACCCACACACTGTCATCACACCATGAGTGTAGTGTTCACTACGTGGAGGGTCTCACGTCCAGAGTTACCTGCGACAAGCAGCCCACCGCAGCCGCAGATGCCCCGCCATGAGGCCTCCCCTCAGCGCTGTGGCTGCACTGCAGGCCGTTCTTGGAGGGGCAGAGGCCCTGCGCAATCGGCACTGCTTCCCTTCCTGCTGGGGCTGAGACCGAACGTGTGTGCATTTAATGCAGCACCCAGGATGAAGGCGCCGGCCTTGCCTGGAGCCAGCACTGTTGGGACCCGAGCACGGAGGCCCTGGGCACAGGGGCGCTGAGATGAAGTCAGTGGGGCGGCTGTCAGGAAGCAAAGGGGGCTCGGCCTCGGGCTGGATGACCGGGTCTGCGCGCTCTGCGCACAGCCTCATGACCCAGTCCACACCCAGGGGCAGGGAGCACGGGTGCAGCAGGCCCCCAAGTGGCCTTCTCCCCACACCCACTCGGCCCCACCGGGGGTCTCACAGCTGCCCCTGGCGGAGATCCAGGCCCAGTCCTTGTCGCTGGAGGGGAAAACGCGCACTTGTATTTATGAATCAAGTACACAAACAGGTGTTGTCACCACTTTGCTACTCATCGTTTCCAAGCAATATTATATATAAAAGTCATTTTTATAACAATCAGGTTTGCTAGAAAACATTTTTTCCATGCACTGTGGGTTTCTGCACCACTGACACCTAGAGCCTGGTACATTAAATGTATCCTTTGTGCAGGCACGCCACAAAAATGTTAAGCATTTTTGAGTTTTCTAGTCACACCCACCCCCAAAGAAGCCCCACCTCTTCTCTATTATATGGGTTATTAACATTAAAAAACTAGAAAAATACACATTCATCTCACTTTCTGTAAAGTTCTTTTCCTCTGTTTTTACATGACCAAGACGTTGGCTTGGTTATGAATTCAAAAGTGCTCCCAAAGTTCTTGATGATGATTCGTAGAGAAACCTGAAACACAGAGAGACAGAGTTAGCTACAGAAAAGTGACCAAACTGCACAAATTTACACTTCCACAAAGTAACTATAAAAATGTTTTGCAACAGAACAAGGAGAGAACTGAAGTATCCGCTGTCCCTCACGTAAGTGGAGTAAGTGCCGTGTCACAGAGACTCAGGGCGACGTGGCACCAGGACAGGGCTGCTGGCCGGGAGCTGCCCCGCCTCAGGACAGACAGACGGAGAGAGCACCCTCACAGGGCCCGCGCTCGCCCCAGGACAGAGAGAGTACCCTCACGGGCCCGCACTTGCCCCAGGACAGACAGACAGACAGAATACCCTCACGGGCCCGCGCTCACCCCAGGACAGACGGACAGACAAAGCACCCTCACGGGCCCACGCTCACCCCAGGACAGACAGAGTACCCTCACAGACCTGAGCTCACCCCAGGACAGACAGACAAACAGAGCACCCTCACGGGCCCGTGCTCACCCCAGGACAGACGGACAGACAGAGCACCCTCGAAGGCCCGCGCTCACCCCAGGACAGAGTACCCTCGTGGGCCCACGCTCACCCCAGGACAGACAGAGCACCCTCACAGGCCCACACTCGCCCCAGGACAGACAGACAGAATACCCTCATGGGGCCCATGCTTGCCCCAGGACAGACAGAGCACCCTCACGGGGCCTGCCCTTGCCCCAGGACAGACAGACAGACAGAGCACCCTCGCGGGCCCATGCTCGCCCCAGGACAGACAGACAGACAGAGCACCCTCGCAGGCCCATGCTCGCCCCAGGACAGACAGACAGACAGAGTACCCTCGTGGGCCCGTGCTCACCCCAGGACAGACGGACAGACAGAATACCTTCACGGGGCACGCACTCACCCCAGGACAGACAGAGTACCCTCGCGGGCCCACACTCGCCCCAGGACAGACAGACAGAGCACCCTCGCAGGCCCATGCTCGCCAGTGCACTGCCTCCTTCCTGCACGAGGCCATGCCCTGGCCCCAGAAGGACCTGCTCATGATTAAGACAGGCTCGGGGAGCGGTGCGGTCTGTGCGCCCCTCCCACAGCCATGGTCAGGGGCCCACTGAGTGCCGGTGAACGAGGCCCCCTTCCCCAACAGCGCATGACGCGCACCACGACCTCGATCGCCCACACCCTTTGCTTCCCACCCCTGCACCCGTCCCCAGTGACGCTTGCTGGGGGCTCACAGATGCGAGGCAGCTTGTCAGCCCCTCCCCTTGCTTCTCCCTCCCCCAAGCTCCTTCAGAGGGTGTGGGCCAGCCAACCTCTGCATTCCTGCTGAGACAAGGTGTGATCCAGGCCCCACCACGGCCTCTCAGCTTATTCCATCTTCAGCCCAGGGCTGTCACAGGCACTCGGGCCTGCCCGAGTCCTGCCCTGTCTAGTATCAACACATGCTCAGGGTAACTGGACACTTTCTAGTAGCCACGTTCAGAGAGATCAAGAGAAATCAGGTGGCCCTTGAACAATGCATGGGTTTGGGATGCCAACCCTTGGCAAAGTGGAAAATCTGAGTATAACTTAGCCCTCTGAGAACGTGGCTTCCCATATCCACAGATTCAGCCAGCCAGGACAGTGCAGTCCCAGAGCACTCACCACTGGACATACCTGCGCACACGTGGACTCACACAGCTCAGACCTGTGCTGTCCAACAGCCAACAGTGCAGTGTATCTAACTTCACGCACTGAAGGAAGTCGACCTGTAGCCAACACACGGTGTCACCGACACAGCTCAGAGCCCCCTGCCCACCAGCAGCGGAGCCTGTGCCTTCCCACAGCAGGGCCACGTCTCATGTAAGACTCACGTGTCCCAGTTTTCATGAGGGGCCACACAGAGGCCAACACAGAAAAGTTTTTAAGATGTTTCTCTGTCTCAGAATTCAGAAATTCTGTTCAGACTTAGGTGTGATATTGTGGCGGAGCTCTGCCCTTGGCACAAAGTCACTGCTGTGTGTCATTACCCACCGCCATCACCAGGCAACTCAGCACGTGACCACTGGTCGTCCCACTCAGCCACTAGTCAGCGCCACAGTGGCTTGCCCACAGCAATCAACTGTCAATGACCAACTGTGGGTGGTCCTGCTCAGCCACCGGTTGGCACCGCAGTGATTCCCTTAAGGGACCACCTATTTGTGAGTGACCATTAGTACCAATTCAGCCAGCTGTTGATGGTGGCTGTTGGGTGGCAAGTGAGGTGAGCGGTGGACCCTGGCCTTCTCCCTGGTGCCCCCAGCTCACTCCGCCTTGGGCCAGCAGGTTATCTGGGGCCCAGGGCTATTGCAGGGCTCAAGAGCCCTGGCCAAGGCCACCCGCTGGCCATGGCCCAGCCCTTAATGCAGTGGTGAGCCTCACCCCACGCCTGTGTCTGCATCTCAACGGCAGTGGTGGTCTGCATGGACGCAGTCTGCAGGAACTGACCCCCGCCCCCCGTTTCTGCCCTGAGGAGTCCGAGTGTCAGTTGGGTCCCGGGAGCCTGGCTCTCTCGGGGATGAGAGCTGAGCAGGGTCTGGGGATGGCCTGGCCCTGAGGGAGCCACAGCTGAGCCCTGCTCCTCAGCCAGGACTGCGACCTCAGAGAGTGACGTGTGTGTCCTGAGACCGTGCCCTTTCTTGTCAGAGCAGAGAAGAACATTTGTGTGGTGGAGATTTACAGGAACCTTGTTACCTGACCATGATCCAACCTCAAGGACAAAGGATCTGACACCAAGAGGTCTGCCACAACAAACCACAACCCCCCTCACCTTTCCTAGAAAAGGGCTTTCCTGAAAGGTTTTGAGGAGTTTGGGATTTTTAAGGCATGAGCCACCCATCTCCTTGTGTGGCCCTGAAGTAATCCTTTCTCTGCTCTATACTCCGACATTTCAGTATTGCTTGGCCTCACTGTGTATTGGGAACGTGGACTTGTGTTAAGGTCATTTTTTTCACCAGTCCCACCTAAAGTTTAGTTACAGAAACAACAAAAAAAGAATCTTTACAAGTGCATATGTCTTTAGCCTGCCATGAAAATTCTCTCCCAACAGTGGTTACACGGCTGCCTCGCCTAGGACCCTCCTCCGCAGCGGTGTCTGTCCTGCTCCGGGTTGCCCTGCATGGAGGCCATTTGGACCCCCGAGGAGCTGAGGCTCTGGTTCATCAGCTGTGTTTCCAATGAAGGGCTTTTAGTTCAGGCAACAGCTGATCTTTTCTTTAAAGACTCCTATGGGTGTCTGGGCAGCAGCCCAGCACTGCTGCCTCACCGATGGCTGCCTGCCTGTTTCTCTCACTGCTCCGCCACCGCACACGCGCTGTCACGTCCGTCTGCGCCCCGGGGACCCCGTGGGGGTGGAGACAGCAGGTGGTGGGCAGCTCAGAGCCCGCGGAAACCGCCAGCACAGCAGCACACAGGTGTCTGCTCCCAGGACACACGGGTGCCTCGGGCATCCCTCCCGCCTGGCTCTCCCGGCAGGTGAGACTCGGAAAGTGCAACGAGACAGCACCCGACAGACCAGTCAACAAAACACTGACCCTCCTGCAGAGATGGCCGGTGTGTTTGCTCAGAAAACACTCATTTCCAATCAACACCCCACTGTCTTACATTCTAACTGGACCAAAGGGCTCCTAGAGCCTTGAAGGTAATGTCTCTATGCTGACAAAACTAAATAATATTTTAAAATATAGTCTTAAATCTTAATTGCATATCTTCTATTAGATTGATCTTTATGTTTCGGTTTTTAGGTTCTTCTTTTCCCTCAAACACTGGTTTTCCTACAGTCTGCTTCTTGAATATTTAAGAAAGAAGCCAGTATTTCAGTCTCTACCTATTTGCTTTTTTAGGATGTTTCCTCCTTAAAGGGAAGAATTCTTTCTTGCCATCTGTGTATCAGCTCAGCAGAGGAAACTGCATGTAGTTCTAGAAACAATGAATAAACAAAACATTACACTGTGTTGTTTAGTCACTGAGTTCAACTGATTCGTGACTTAACACTCATGATTCTTGCCAAGGGCACAGCCATTAGCCCTCCAAATATTACATGCTTGTTTTTAAATTCTATGAATATTCTTTTCTTTTCCATAGAGTAAGTTCTGAACTTCCAGGGCCTTTTTTCTGTCAATAATAACTAGTAACACAACTCAAGTACTCACCTTGAACCCCTGTGCAAGTGCAAAAGTCCCTCAGAGCAGTTCATACCATACTATTCCAAAAAACTCTCCTCACAGACGGTATTTCTAACAAAGAAATCTTGTTAGATGCTCGCATTTCTGAGGTTATGACTATGTCCTGCGACAATTACTTATCATTATCTGGTTTGTAATTCTGACAACCTTGTTGGATATTCACACCGCCCAGTTGTCAACAGCCATACCACCCTGAATGCACCTGATTTTGTCTGATCTCGGAAGCTAAGCAGGCTCGGGCCTGGTTAGTACTTGGATGGGGCATCAGCTGGGAATACTGGGTGCTGTAGGCTTTTTGCCTCCTTCTCCTGGCTTCCCAGGCGGCTCAATGGTAAAGAATCTGCCTGCCAATGCAAGAGAGACGGGTTTGAACCCTGGGTCAGCAAGACCCCCTGGGGAATGAAACAGCAACCCACTCCAGTATTCTTACCCGGGAAGTCCCATGGACAGAGGTGCCTTCAGGGCTACAGTCCATGGGGTCGCAAAGGAATCAGACACAAGTTAGCAACTAAATGGCGACGGTGTTTTCAGAAACACACACACTCCTCAGTTTCCTCCAGATCAGAAGCTCACGTTCCTCTTCTCCACAGATGCAGAAATAAAACAGGTTAATAAAACCTAGAGTCTGCTGGTTTCTCCCTCCAAGATCCTTCTTAAACTTCACAGGAAACAGTCAACAGTCTCCAGCATAAAGCATGTAGCTGAATGCGTGTGCTTGGCTCATGACCAAGGACGCTGAAGCCGCCCCTCCCCCAGTGCCCGGCTGCCATCACAGAGGCATGGTGCCAGGAGGGCCAGCAGGGCCACTGGAGGGCTGCCCACAAGGCCCCGCCTTCGCCGGGAGGCCGGACAGGACAGCAGAGGCGGCGCTGCGGGCCCCGGCCCTCCGCAGCGGCTGCTGACCCGCTGGGGCGCACAGAGGCAGCAAGGCTCGCTTGGCTCGGCAGCTCGCAGCACCGCCATGTGCACGGGGCCCCTGAGCTCCCAGGGACTAGGTGGGCAGCAGCCCCCCAGGAGGCCTCAGGACCACTCCCTCCCGGGGGTGAGGGTCAGCCTCAGGCTGTGAGTCCTCCCCAGTGGGAGCACGGTACTCACACTTCAGAGTTCACTACAATCCTCACCAGCCCCCACCCACATACCAACACCTGACAGGAACTCGACCTGGCGCTCAGGCTGTCCTGTCACTGGGGTTTCTGCCTCCAGACTAAAACACCACTAACACTGAATATGCTCACCAAAGGAGGCTGGGGAGCCGTCTTAATACCTAAGAAAATGGATTCTATGGAGAAAAGCATTGCTAGAGAAACAGATGGACCTCTCATAGAAGTAAAAGGGTCAATTCATCAAGAAGATATAGTAATTCTAAATTCATATGCTCCTAATATCAGGATAACAAAATATATAAAGCAAAACCCCTCTATCAAAAACAGACAGATCCAGCAAGCAGAATATCAGTAAAGACAGAGATGAACTCACCACCATCAACCAACAGGATATAAGTGCCATTTAGACATGCCTTCACCCAACAACAGTAAAACACGCGTTCTTCTCAAGTTCATATGGAACATTCACCAAGATAGATCACATATTAGGTCATGAAACACACCTTAATAAAGTTGAATAGAAATCCATACAGTGTCTTCTCTCAGATAACATGGAATTAAACTAGAGATCAATAACAGAAAAATAACTGGAAAATTGAAAGATTAAATAATACACTTCTAAAGAACACATGGGGCAAAGAAGAAATTTCAAGAGAAATTTTAAAATATTTTTAACTAAGTGAAAATGTAACATAGAAATTTGTGGGGAAAAAAAAATTTGTGCCATGCAGCAAAAGTAATGCTTAACGCGTAATAATTTATAGCAATGACTGAATATATTAGAAAAGAAAGAACATCCAAAATCAGTAATCAGGCTTCTACCTTAGGAAGCCAGAAAAAAAAGACCAAATTAAATCCAAAGCAGGCAAAAGAAAAGAAATAATAAAAATTAGGACAGAAAGCAAAAAAATTTAAAAAAAAGAAATCAATAGAGGACATCAAAGAAACTAAAATCTGGTTCTTTTGAAGCTCAATACAATCAATAACCCTCTTTGTTATTGTTTAGTGGCTAAGCTGTGTCTGACTCTTTTGTGACCCAATGGTCTGAAGCCCACCAGGCTCCTCTGTCCATGGGATTTCCCAGGTAAGAATACTGGAGTGGGTGGCCATTCCCTTCCCCAGGGGACCTTCCCCACCCAGGATGGAACCCAGGTCTCCTGCTTGGCAGAAAGATTCTTTACCACTGAGCCACCTGGAAAGCCCAACAAGCCTCTAGTCAGGTTGGGGAAAAAAAAAAGAGGATACAAATTACTAATATCAGAAATGAAAGAGGGGACATCACTACAGATCCCATGGACATTATAAAAGACAATTAAGGAATACTATGCCCACAAAGTTGACAACCTAGATGAGATGGACCAAATTCCTGAAAGGCACAGTCTGCCAAAACCATTTCAAGAAGAAACAGACAATCTGAACAGAAAGTGAAAGTCACTCAGTCGTGTCTGACTCTTTGCGACACCATGGACTGTACAGTCCATGGAATTCTCCAGGCCAGAATACTCGAGCGGGTAGACATTCCCTTCTCCAGGGATCTTTCCAGCCCAGGGATTGAACCCAGGGCTCCCACACTGCAGGCAGATTCTTTACCAGCTGAGTCATCAGCGAAACCCAGGAATACTGGAGTGGGTAGCCAATCCCTTCTCCAGTGGACCTTCCTGACCCAGGAATCAGACCAGGGTCTTAAAAAATTGAATAAATAATTAATAACCTTCCAAAGCATGAGACCCAGATGGATTCACTGATGAATTAATTCTACCAAATGTCTGAGGAAGAATTTTACCAATTATTTACAGTCTCTTTCAGAAGAAAGAAGGGAAGGAATACTTTCTAACTCATTCTATGAGGCTAGCATTTTCCTAGTAGCAAAGCCAGACAAAGATAAGGAAAGATAACTACAAAATGATCTCTCTCATGAGCATAGATGCAAAAAGTGAAAGTTGCCCAGTCGTATCTGACTCTTTGCAACCCCACGAACTCTCCAGTCCATGGAATTCTCCAGGCCAGAATACTGGAATGGGTAGCCTTTCCCTTCTCCAGGGGGTCTTCCCAACTCAGGGATCAAACCCAGGTCTCAGGCACTGCGGGTGGATTCTTTACCAGGTGAGCCACAAGGGAAGCCCAAGAATACTGGAGTGGGTAGCCTACCCCTTCTCCAGGGGATCTTCCCGACCCAGGAATCGAACTGGGGTCTCCTGCATTGCAGGTAGATTCTTTACCTACTGAGCTATCAGGGAAACCCCACAGATGCAAAAACACTCAATAAAACATAAACTCAACAGTATATTAAAAAATTATGTACCATGACCAACTGGGATTTATCCCAGGTATGCAAAGCTGGTTTAGTATCTGGAAATCAACTACTGTAACCTGTCACATCAACAGGCTCAAGAAGAACAATGATATGATCCTGTAAGTAGATGCAGAAAAGGTTTTTGACAAGATCCAACACCCACTATGATAAGAACTGTTTGTAAATCAGGAACAGACAGGAACATCCTCAACTTGATAAAGAATGTCTATAGCTAACATTGTGCTTAATGGTGAGAAACAGGAAGCTTTCCCACTAAGACCTTGGATAAGACAAGTAGGTCCTTTCACCACTCCCTTTCGATAATGTACTGGAAGCCTGAGCTAATGCCGTAAGGTAAGAAAAGTAAAGAAAGATCTACAGATTGGCAAGAAGAAGAAAAGACTATCTTTGTTAGGAGTTAGCAATTTTGGATTTTGAAAGCCTTTCTTCTAAGGAGAAAGTAGATCTGGAAAGTGGTTTATTTCCCAGGCGTATATAAAACTAATTACCTGGTTCAAAGCCCTGTAACACCTAACCATATGGTGTTCGGAATACAGAAGGAAAGCACTGCTTCTGTGGCTGGTCTGAAAGTCAGACAGAATTCAGAAAAGAGTCTACAGGAACCTGCATAGCATGTCAAAAACAGTGCATAGCAACAGAAACACCTGGGAAACAGAGCAATGAACACGTTCTTAGACAGTGGTCCATGTGGCAGCAACGGGCCACCCAGACAGCAGAAAACAGTGCACATTTCTTCAGTCTCTGGAGGGATCTTTCCCATTCCCAGCATGTATACTTGTAAACAGATAATTATAGACTATGAATATCCATGGTTTCTTAAATATAGCAAACCACCAAATATAATCTGCTTAAGTTTAAAACCATATAAAGTGAGTTTGTATGCCCTTACTTTTCTAGGGCAGAATCTCACAAATAACAGTTTTGCTTTTGTTTTTAAAGACAGAATGGGGAAGCAATTAAAACATGCTCAAGGGGTCTTGCCAACAGAAACATTTCTGTCCCTTCAATCCCAGTTCTCTACCTGGCTGCAACTAGCAGAAATGAAAGCGAGATCTAATACATGTTAAGGGATACCTAGTAAGAGTTCATATAATCACAGTTGGTGTATATCCAGTGCTTTACCTTTCCAAGCTATCCTCCTCCAAAGTAATTTCCATGAATGCCTTTAGTTTTCTGTCAATAGTAGCTGCAACATCCTTCACTTTTGAACTCTTATGTTTACCTGTTAAACACAGAAAAATATTGAACACAACCAATCAAAAAGCACACGTACTTTTTCAATGCAGGTACAATTTTAGTTAAGACAAAGCCTCCTATCCTCGCCTAAGTTAGTGCATCACTGACCAATGGAACAGAAATAATTCCTTTAAAGGGATGTTAGAAGATCCAGTGAGGGATTACAAAAACACTTCCTCACATCTGAGGTATTTCCCAAAGGCATGATCCCATATTGTTGCCCGTGCCATCAGACCTGATCATCAGCACCTTCAACAGCAATGAAACTAACACATTTCAGAACCATCATCTGCTTGGCAAATGTTTAAGTACCTATTAAGTACTAGGTGCTCATTCACTCGTCAACCACCATCCTCACACCCTCCACGTGGAGAACTTCCCTCACCTTGCTGATTGGCCCCCAGGAGACACGCCCTCAGGCAAGTCTTTCCAGATGCCTGGCTGGGGTCACACTAGCTACAAATTCCTGTCACAAATCTGCAGCCACACTATGCATTCATGCTTATGGGGATAACTTGTTTTGCGAGGAGCCCCCTATGCATAATACCTTAGAAAATAATTTCAACGTTAGTTCAGTTGCTCAGTCGTGTCCGACTCTTTGAGACACCATGAACCGCAGCACACCAGGCCTCCCTGTCCATCACCAGCTCCCAGAGTCCACCCAAACCCATGTCCATCGAGTCGGTGATGCCATCCAACCA
>JADEYB020000032.1:464092-476926 GCA_015832495.2 Alces alces | reverse complement strand
AGCCCAGCGTTTCTCATGATGTAGTCTGCATATAAGTTAAATAAGCAGGGTGACAATATACAGCCTTGACGTACTCCTTTTCCTATTTGGAACCAGTCTGTTGTCCCATGTCCAGTTCTAACTGTTGCTTCCTGACCTGCACACAGGTTCTCAGGAGGCAGGGTCTGGTAAAACTCGTTAAAAAATGTAGAAACAGAACAGTGGTCACTGCAAGGTTATTACTGTATTTTACACTTTGCTAAGTATCTCAGAGGTGTCTCTGATTATTTTTCCAATACTATTTCAGCTGGCTGGGATACTCAGAATACACACAGTTAAAACTAAGCAAACCGCAGATACGTTAAATATTAATGCCAAAACACACTATCATTGGCAAAATGATTCTGATTTTTAGACAGACATGACAAAGGCAATAAATGACAAATCAGCAGAAATTCGGTACAGAGGAGACATAATGGGTCCTGGGAAGAGTGGACAGGAGCTGAGTTAGGAAACCTCTGTGATTCATGCTGGTACAGGGCAGCTACACAGCAGACGCCCAGGCAGACAGCACGTGTGGAATGTGGAAAGCTGGAAGAAAGCACCTTGAGAGCCTGACTGGCAGGGTACTTGTTCCCAAACATTCCAAAATGGATCTATGTAAGAGACTGAGCAGTATCCCAAACAATACAAGAGGAAACTTAACCAACCTTTATTAAAAACCAAGATAATGTGCACAACAGCTGTGAGACAAACGATGCCTTCAATATCCTCAGAAATGACACATGCCTTCAATTCATCTAAAAATGACCTGCAAAAAAGTAAAAAACAACTGCAGTTACTCAATAATATATCTTAATACTTTATAGAAAAACAAATAATAGCCAAGATTCATCAACCACCATGAATTTCAGTTTTCAGGGAATGGGAAATACCACGTTTCAGTAACATGGGAAATTGATTAAACTCTTCCCACACTCTTCACTGTAAGCATGCCAAATCATACAGGTGAGACAATAAAATCAGATGATGCTGCTAGAAAGAGAACAGAGATGTTCTGGTAAGTGAATGAAGGCCTCTGCATACTCATAATATCACAAAAAAGATTTAATGTGCTATTGAAAGATAATTCACAGCAGTTGAAATGATGCTTTTGAAGTCTGCAGCAAACATATCTACTACTGGAGTTCCACAGGTATCAGATATCTGGAGGACTCTCCCTCCTGTGGCGCATCAGTGCTGCACGTACAAGACACCCTGGAATCAGGTCAGGTGATACATGCGTGGAGAAATGAGCGTGTGCCTAATGAGAACCATACGATGCTTAAACAAGTATCCACTGTCAGAAGCACTGCAGTGCACAGTAACACTTTAAATGTTTCCCTCTAAATGAACTGGAGTTACAATAAGCATAACCAGAGACTATCTGGATGAACACATCTCTCAGGAAGCTACAACTTCTCTTTGTATAAATATAATGCTAATAACTGAGAGTAAAAGGAACAGAGCTAAAGCTACTGGGAGCTTACAGCCATAGGAGTAAGAAGACAGCAAAGAGAAAAGGATTACCTGACCACATTCGGAGATTTTATTATTATTCCTATTAGACACCTTGAAAATGGTGGAAGGGCTGAAAGACCCTCTGGCGGGGTAAGCTCTTCCATATCAGAAACCTAAAAAAAACCAAGTTAGTAACACGAATTAAGACTGAGACTGGGCTAATAGCTCATTTTATACTTCTCTGAACTTTCTTCCAAACTTGTGAAAGGCCTTCCAGAAACTCAAAATAATGATTTCTGTTAACTTTTGCAATGCCTATCATTATTATGATTCACCTATTACTGTACACAGTGGGGTCAATCAATTGGACAGAAGAAAAAAGACACATGTCACTTGACAAGCCCTCTGTCAAACACCCTTTGATTATATTCTTTTGTCAATAATGTATTTCTACACTAAGCAAATTTAACTGTTATTCTTATTAGCCCAGATCAGGTTTTCTCAACTCCAACTTTTCTTATAAAGCAGTAAAATAGTAAATATTAAATAGTAAACATTTTCAACTTTGTGGGCAAAATGATCTCAGCCACAACTACTCAATTCTGCTGTTAAGGCACAAAGCAGCCATAGGAAAAAAATGTAAATAAATGGGCCACAGTGGCCCACAAGCCACTGATGGACTCACAGCTGTCAGCTATGTAACTCATAGGCCTGAGTAACTTCCAGCTCTTAGGCTGTGTATAGGCCAGGAATCACACTCCTAAACCTAAATGATCTCCCTTCAAGCTTTCAGGAGGGCCTGAAATTCTATTAATGTCTTATAATTTTATCAACTTCTTTTATATTTGTGATTTCATAATACAAAATTTGTACAAATTTTGTTTGCATTTATATATTTCAATGATATTTCCTGTCAGATGTCACCTTTCCAAACTGAGAGAAAACATCACTGTTTACTGTCTTAAGGCATTGTTGCACGCCCTCACACACTAGCATCAGGACTCCATGCCAAACTCCATGCTCCTTATTGTGACCTGAATTATCATCCTGATTATGTCAGCCTTGAACCAAGCAGACTAACCATATGAAACAAGCTCCTGCCAGGAAACAGCCAGTCCTTTATGGACTAGGAGCAAACTATCTGTCTAAACTGATACTACAGGTTCAAACTTCCTGTGCTTAAAAGAAAAAGTAAGGCTTATGTATCACACAGCAGTCAGAGACGTGAGCTACTCCAGAAACAGCCCAAGGGCACTCACACGTCCTGCTCACCGCTGAGCACGGCCGCTTCTGCCTGTCAGGAGAGGGCATCCTAAGAAACAGATCAACTCATGGAAATCTCTAACACACGGCAAAAAGAAGGAAGGACCAGCATGGTTTTAATAAAGACTGACAATGTCCTTTGCGTGTTCTGCCCCCCATGGTCACATGACTGAAGCCACGGAACCGTGAGGGGCAGCTATGGGAGAAGTGGACCTCCCGTGGTCCCTGAGCCCTGAAAAATACCTAGAAAAAGGCAAAAATGTGCTGCCAGCAGAAAACACCCTCTTCAGTAGTCAAAATGAGACATAGCAGTTTCGGGACAACGCACCTTCCGGAGCTGGTGGCTTATCTCAACCACAGACGCAGCGATCAGGGTGGAGAACACGCCGCGGTGAACAGGCGTGTCCACGTGCCAGCACTGCACCGTGCCGATGAATTCGTGCAGAGGAGTCTGAACGGAGTGGAGGAGCTACGGGGAGCACACCCGTCACCGTTAGTCCTTAACACTCACCGTCAGGAGCACGGCCGCCTCCTGTTTCCCCAGGGCAAGGCCCGTCCCACCTGACGCCCCTGCTGCCCACGCCCTCCTCTCTGCTGCTGAAGACGACACACAGCCCGAAGGCCCTGGGCAGTACCTTGAACACACTCTACCCCAGAGCAGAGAAAAACCCTGAGAACAGGAGCATCAGCAACATTACTAATAAAGATGAAGAAATATCACTGACATTACGGGAAGACACCCACTATGAGGCCACGTGTTCTGAACAAAGCTGCACAGACAATAGTGAGGAAAAAAAATTCTGGCACAAATTACATGAACAGATCACAGACACCTGAACCGACTCATCAAAAACAGGACTTTTTCAAATTAACTCAAATATGAGCTAGGCTACAGAAAATATGGCCAATGACCGTCAATTACCTCTACAAGCTAAAGGTAGAATAAAAGGGAAAGTTGCAATAATTCATAAACATCCTCCCAATGAAGCATTTTTAAAATCTTCACTCCTAGCAGCTGAGTACTCACAAGCTACTGCAATTAGTTCTCTGCTTCTGTCCTGCCGAGCAGAGGAGCTCTTGGGCCAGTGGCCCGCTGACCCGAACCGCCAACATGGTCCCCAAACCAGGGCTCAGAGGTGGGCTCCTGGCCCCCTGGCCTCCCTCCCCGGAGTACACCTCCCCAGGGAGAGGGGCAGCACCAGTGGGAAGGGGCCCGTGGCAGCCGCCTCCTGCTGCGCGGCACCTCCCCGGCAATGCCGACGGCCTGGCCGCATACCCTGGGCCACTAGCTGGGTGCTGCCCCTCCTGTTCTGACCCTGCCGGGGGAGGCGTCCACACCTGCAAGCCCTCCTCAGGCTGCTTCTTGAAGCTCCGTGCCATGCACTCCAGCATCCGCTGAAATACTTTCTGGACCATGTCAAATACCGCAGCGACCTCTTCCTCCGAGTCTGTTTTCCGTGTCAAGGAACTTCCAGTTATCTCTTTCAGAATGCCGAGAAGCAATGAAACATAAAAGAATCCCTTCACTGGAAACAAAGTTGGGAAAATCTGTTGTTTAATCACAAAATTTGGTTGAAATTATTACATTTTTCACTTAAGACACATATTACGGTAACTTAGAGGAGTGTTACTGGTGAGCCAGTACCAAGTTGATCAGATTAATATAAAATCTGACATCCATACAACTTGCTCCTTTTATTAGACACAAAGCCACTGTCCTCAAAATAGGGCGTGCACACTCGGCTCCCAGGGACAGTGCGGTTCCCGCAGCACCGGGTGCAGGATGTGTGTGCTTTCTCACATGACGGTGACACTGATGACGCGTCTGACAGGCAGGGCCCAAGAGCTTCATGACCAAAGACCTATTTCTATTTGTAACAAAACTCTAAAAAAATGAGCTCACAGCACATTCTCTCCTGGGAAATGCTGATTATTAAAATATCTAAATACAAAAATCATTTTAGCTTGGTCCAAGGTAAGGTTAGCAGCTTAGGGCCTTATACTTGAGGGGAACAGACAACTCTATGTAATAAACCCACCTACATTGGAGATATAAAAATTTCCAAGGAGCTAATTAGAATTTCAGAAGTGTTAAAAATAGATTCAGTCTTTGTGTGCTGCTAAGTTACGTCAGTTGTGTCTGACTCTTTGTGATCCCCTGGACTGTAGCCTGCAGGCTTCTCTGTTCATGGGATTCTTTAGGCAAGAATACTGAAGTGGGTTGCCATGCCCTCCTCCAGGGGATCTTCCCGACCCAGGGATCGAACCTGTATCTCTTACATCTCCTGTACTGGCAGGAGGGTTCTTTATCACTAGTGCCACCTGGGAAGCCCAGATTCAATCCTTAGGGGAAAATAATTACTAGATGATAAACTGAGTTACCCAAATGCAAATCATTTTTAATGTTTCAACAATTAGGCTTAGGTTTACTTATTTTAAAATATTTGTTTGTTTTTTGGCTGTGCTGGGTCTTTGCTGTGGCATGTGGTATCCAGTTCCCTGGCCAGGGACTGAACCTGGGCTTCCTACATTGGCAGCATGGAGTCAGCCACTGGACAACCAGGGAAGACCCTAAATTTAAGATGAAAGTGAGACTTATAATGAATTAAACAAAGCAAAAAGTTAGATCTTAAAACAAAAAACTTTCTTCTATTTAATATTTAGCCTCTGTGGGTATTTTAAACAAATAATGTATTAATTCTGCTGACGCCCCTTTAGTTACAGATAAGGAAATGTATAATCAAGACAGCAGAGCAAAGCCACTGCCACCCAGCTCCGCTGCAGGCCAGCCCCAACCGCAGGGACAGCAGCAAAGGGAGGAAGAAGCTGTGGGGTCTGAGGCCAAGCCATCTCTGAGGTCTGCACGACGATGCTCAAGACCGTACAAGGCCCCAGAAGACTAATGCAAACTTACTGTTGGATTTGCTAAATGGTAATACCATTTTCTGTCTCTTCTAGCATATATCTGAGTTAGAGCTGTTTGAACCCCTCCTTCCCAAGCCTCTCTGGCTCTCAGAAGGAGCATGAGCAGCCCCAGCTGAGAAGTAAGGGCCACGTGGCAGCAGCTGGCGAGGCGGCAGGGTGGGGCTCACAGGAGCGCAGCTCCCAGCCAGAGCCTGGCCCTAGGCCGAGGGGATGACCTGGGCCCCACACTCCTCCCGCCACCGGACAAGGGACTGCAAGAACCCGCTCGGATCCCAGGGGGCTCCAGATAACCCTCCGCCCGGACGGCCTGAGGGCAGCCAACTCCCCACACACTCTCTCAGCACACACCACCTGGCACCTCCTCCAAGGCAGGTATGGACACCACGGTGTCAGTCACCAGGGCCACACTGTCAGCCCATCCCCAGGGTGACAGCAACCTCCCAGGGGTCCCAGGGTGGGGGGCCATTGAACAACTCCTGACTCACAGGCAGACGGCGAGCACTCTTCTGTGAGCGCTGCCCACGGATGCCTGACGGGTGACCACGCAGCACAGTCGTCCACAACCACGGAGTCCCCAGAGGAGAAGCCTAAGACCCCGCCAGAAATGCTGCACTCGTCACGTCCAGTACCAAAAGCACCATGAACTTCCTGGTTGCCTCGGCCTGCTAAATCCTTTTCTGACGTAAACTAGTTGGTGTTACATGTCTGTCATTTAAAAGCGAGAGTCCAGCGAAGGGAGGGACTGCTTCTTATTGTGAGTCGCTCTTAACTAGTCCTTTGACAAACCAGGTACCTGTTTGCATGAGTCCAAGGCTCCATTGTAGAAGCTGCGTCTGAAACTTGCAGTCGCCAAGGCCAACCATGATGACATCCTTACACACAGTCAGGTAGGTCTGGAAGAGAAAGACGCGCTACTGTGACCTCCTCACAGAGGCCAGAGGGGCCGCACGCAGCTGGCACAGCTCCTAATACCTAAGGGGCTGCCAGGTGAATCAGAGAGGTGTTCACAGAGGGGTTTCCATAAAGACACATCAATTCTCATTTTTCTTTCCATAGGAAGTCTAGAAACACATTTTCTGTAATTCCAAAAACAGCACTGAATAACTGTTACCTGTACAGTGTAAAATTACATTAAAATTACACATTTTGTGCTTCGCAAAAGATAAACTCTGGACACTCAGATGCTAGCGTAGGTGCTCAAGAAAGCAGCATTACTGATTGAAGTCACAGTTCAGATCGGAAATGAGATACGGAAGGCCCACACAAAGTGGAGCAGGGTCTCCACGTCCCAGACGCCTAACCTGGATAATCTGCTGATAAACCACCCTGTGAAGCTTCAGGTATTCTTCGTCTTGATCGTGAATGAAAGATAAAACTTTGCTTTCTAACCAAGACCCGGTGTCTTCCAAAGTGGACAGGTAAAGTTTGCCTTCTGAGCAGAACTGCCCAAAAACAAGAGAAGACAGGTCAGCCGTGGAGCCCCAGGCCCGCTCACCCCATGTCCCGCCCCAAGCCGCAGACACACCTTGTGCTGAAGATGGATGCTCAGCCGACAGTAGAGGCTGAAGGCCCGCAGGGCGGTACCCTCACTCAGGCGCGGAGGGCTGCCATCTGACGACTGCAGAATGGACTCCAGATCCCCCTGAGGAACAGGACTCCTCAGGCCGGGCTCCAACCGAGCAGCCCGCACAGGAGGTGAGGACACCGTGGCCCGGAGTGCCGGGCAGGTACAACGCCGTGGGGTGTCCTGAGAAGCCCGCGCCTCCTCCTTCTGCCAGGCCTCCCACAAAGCAGCAAGGAGACAGCTCTTCAAGGGCGCTGCCCCTGGAGCCCTGGACCCCCAGACTGAGCTCTGCCGTCTCGTGCCTCCCACACCCCTGCCCGCCCAGCCCGCTGTTGGCACGTGGGGGCCTCCGGCACGACAGAACCGGGCAGCAGCAGCTGGGGCTGGCCGGAGGAGAGAGCCGAGATGGGAAAAGAACCCACAGGACTGCACCAAAGAGCCTGGGACACCCTGCCCCAAATTCGGGGGGCTGGAGCCCCCATGGCCGTGAGCAGAAGAACGAGGGTGGCAGGCAGCCTCCTGCCCATGGCCCGTTCCAGCAGGCAGGCTCATCCGCGGAGGCAGACAGGACGTTGGGCTCTGAACACACTTGGTAGAAAAAGCAGGGCCCAGAAATGGGCACCCGATCCCCTCCCGCCCCCAGGTGAAAAATGACAGCGTAACCATGGAAAACTTGCATCTGAGTTCATCAGTCAACTTCCACGGTGCCCGTGTTTGTTCTACAAAATTACCTTGGATGCTTCAAGTGCCTTCAAAAGACAGTTCAGCTTCTTCTGGGGCGCAGAGAGGAGGCACTCGCGGTTCTTGGGGTGGGTTAGCAAATACTCCACATAGACCAGTGCCAGCCCAGGTTTGACTGGACAGGGGTCCTGGACCCGCACTTTCCGCTTGGAGGCCAAGTTACCCTGAGGGGCAGGGAGAGACAAGTGGGAGGAGAGCCATGAGCCCCGGCAAGCCGCCCCTGGTGGAGCGCAGCGTGAAGACCCATACCTTGCTCTGAGGCGGCTCCTCAGGCAACCAGTCACAGACGAGCTCCAGGATGTGCCCCACGTGGCCCCAGGAGCAGAGGCAGTCCAGCAGGATGCAGTAGGTCCTGTCAGCGGTTCCCTCCTCTTGGTTCCTCAGTGTGGAAATCACACCGCAGCTGAAAGGGCCACATAGATAAAATCACACCTGTATCTCAGTAACAACTGTTCACTTTCCTAAAAGGTGGGGGAAATGGAGAAGCTAAAAGCTGAGGGACACAAACCCTTCCTGTCACGGGAGCAAGCAGACACTCTCCACTGCAGGAAAAACCCACTGTTTTCCACAATCACTCGCGGGGTAAGTTACAGGACAAAACGGCGACTCCCAGCAGCATTGGGGACCCAAGCCCACGCACCGTGACGTGAGGTGCCAGGCACCCGATATACACACAAACCCTAGTCTTTTGTTCCTGTGCTGCCTCTGCCAGACTGTAAAGATTCCTCATTTGGGGGAAATAATTTGTTTAGCATCAAAACATTCATTTTTGAATACATATGAATTGAAAATGAGTAATTTTTACTGAGTTAATAATGAACACTCTAAAGCAACACTGCCCCAAACAGCCATTGAGCCACAACAGGCCAGCGTGTCATCTTAAAGGCTCTAACAGCCGTATCTAAAAGGAGGACTGACTTCAATAACACATCAGCCCAGCCCACCCACAACACTGTCTGAGATGCAATGTAGAAAACCACAGAGCGAACACATCACAGCCCTCTTTCCACACCAGACCCAGAGTCAGTGTGCACCCTGTGCTCACAGCTCATCCCAGCTCAACGCTGCGTCCCAGGCGCTCAGAGCCCCGTGTGGCCGCAGCTCCGCGGCGGCTCAGCTCAGACTTCGCGTCCCCACCTGCACTTGAATGAGTCCCCGCTCAGCGCCCCGGGCCCTGGAAGCCTGCCCTGCCCTCCCTCCTGGGGGCGGCGGCGGGGAGCGCTGGGGAGACCAGAGGGCGGGGGGGTGGGGTGGGGAGGCACCTGAAGACGGGCACGGCCGGGGCGGGCATCAGGGACGCCAGTATGCACAGAGGGGTCCTGCAGCGGTCGTCCTGGGGGCAGGAAGAGACAGAGACGGGAACGTGAGCACTGCGGCCCGAGGGCCCCCTGCCCCCAGGGACCCACTTCAGAGCTGCTGGGTAAGAACGGCACACAACAGGACCTAACCCCGAGAGGCTCCAGATGTGCTGGGTCTTCTTAGACTTTCACAGGAGGCTTCATTACTTTCTGTGACGTGTCATTTGGGCAAATACTTACTAAACACCCATCGTGTACCAGGAGACACTGGAGACACAGTGGTGGCCAGAACAGACAACACCCCTTGCTGTCAAGGCACTGACTTGCATTCTAGAAAGAAGACTGATGAAAGGAAAAAAACAACAACCCTATGCACTTGGTGTGTCCTGAGTATAAACCTCAAGAAAATGAAGCTAGCCAGAAAAGCTCTTAAAAACAATGCCTTCGGAAGGCAGGGCAGTGCAGCGGGCCCACCTGGCCAGGCCGAGTCCCAGCAGAGCCCGCCCAGAGGGGCCAGCAGGGAGGAGGGCTGTTCGCCGGGTGGGGCTGGCAGGGGCCCCGTGAGGAAACCACGCGGGCCCCAGCGGCGCTTCGCACACGGCGGCCACCTCACCACAGCTGTTAACAGGCCCACAGGCCAGACGCCACCCAGATCACTAGTAAGAAATACCCCTAGATGGTGACATAACCAAAGAAGATGGATCCAAAAGGAAGATAAACAACAATTTTTCTGAAAAATAAACAGGATCAAACTCACAGTCCCATCTGTAACTAATCTGCATTCAGGCAGAGGGAACCCACCCTCACCCCCAACTCCCAATACACAAAGTGTCTTCTTAATGTCACAACAGACTATCGATCCCGATTCCACTCTACACGTGGCTCACAGACAGTTTACCCACTGACAGGAAGACCACAAGGATCTCAGAGGGGCTGGGGGCAGAGACACTCTCTGGCCAGAATCACTTGGGACTAAAACACTTAATGAACCACCTGCCTTCTCCCAGACACACCCAGGGCACACTAATCTTCCATCATCTCATCCAGGATCCAACTGCCTCCATTCTCAGCCCAGTGTTGACTGTCTGAGCCTTTAAATGTCCTAACGATGGGGCAGCCTTCATCCTTCACCTTCACAGACAGGTCCCATTGGCATTTCAGGGGCAGAATGGAGCTTGGAGACCTAACAGTCACAAAAATACAGCTCCAAAAGCTAAAAGGTCTAAGGTCACATAAGCAGTTGTAGAAGAACCAAAAGTAAACTTTACCAAGAGAAGAATGATTCCTAAGACCTATGACCGTTTCATATTTAAGTCATGCTTTTTCTGTAATTGGAAACAAACCTGCACTTTTATAGAGTAGTTTTATTTCCATTACTTCTGAAATACGGCCTTTGTTCAGAAGAGGTTTCCTTCACTTAAGCAGAAGATACACACATGGTCCGTCTGCCCCAGTAACACAGACACAACTCAGAGGCTTCAGAAACAGGTGCTTACGGAGTGCCGTCAGAGGCCCCCACAACAGGCTGCTGTGCATCCTGGATGCCCACCAACTCCTCTCTCAGTTCCCCGCAAATCAAACTAGATTCTAAAACCGGGTCACAGGCCATTAGCAACAGAAGACCAGAGCGGCCTGGACAAGCACTGGGGCAGAGGCTGGAGGCCACCCGGCCCACCACGCAGGGCGAGCGCCGCAGGTCCCAGGGCAGCTGGCTCAGCCCTGCGCACGGGGCTGCTCCACTCCTCGGGGCGGCCGTCTTACCGTGAACACACGCATGTACTGTGGCAGCACCGAGGCAAACTTGTCAACAGTGTACACTCGGGCCTCCTTGTTATTCTCCAGGCTCCTGTGAATGCTCCTCCAGAGAATCACCACGATCTCCAGCAGCCCCGCCATGGACGCAGCATCGCTCACTGACAGCGTCTGGTCCAGAGCCTAAGACACAAATCACTGCACTGTGAAATAATGAACCACAGCAACTATTAAAGAACAGCACTGTCTTCAAAAGCACATCTCAGAATTCCAGCCTTAAAGCGGAAATGCAAAGGACAGGCAGGCAGGATCCCCAAGACTGTGGTGTGATGTCTGAGGGGACCCGCCCCCCTCAACCAGGGGCTGCTCTAGCTTGGTTTCAAGTAGCAGACGTATAAGCACCTTCCAAGCTCGGTGGGCAGGGACGACAGCACCTCTATGTCCTGAGGGTTTCTAGTGAATCCTCCATGTTTGTGCAGGGTGGGGGCCCACACTCCATCACCACCTTGAACTGCAAAGGATGATTCATTTCAAGTGCTGGGATTTTTGTGCAAATGGAATGGGAAAAGACACAGGGAGCAAATAAACTAAACTAAAGAGGGTGCCTTTTCATTACTGTTCATGGGGTTCTCAAGGCAAGAATGCTGAATTGCCATTCCCTTCTTCAGTGGACCATGCTTTGTCAGCCATGAAATTAAAAGATGCTTGCTCCTTGGAAGAAATGCTATGACAAACCGTGACGGTATATTAAAACGTAGAGACATTACTTTGCCAACAAAGCTCCATCTAGTCAAAGCCACAGTTTTCCCAGTAGTCATATACGGATGTGAGAGTTGGACTATAAAGAAGGCTGAGCACCAAAGAATTAATACTTTTGAACTGTGGTGTTGGAGAAGACTCTTGAGAGTCCCTTGGACTGCAAGGAGATCAAATCAGTCAATCCTAAAGGAGATCAATCCTGAATATTACTTGGAAGTACTGATGCTAAAGCTGAAGCTCCAATACTTTGGCCACCTGATGCAAAGAGCTGACTCATCGGAAAAGACCCTGATGCTGGGAAAGATTGAAGGCAGGAGAAGGTGGCGGCAGAAGATGAGAAGGTTGGATGGCATCACTGACTCAAAGGATGTGAGTCTGGGTAAACTCCAGGAGATGGTGAAGGACAGGAAAGCCTGGTGTGCTGCAGTCCATGGAGTCACAAAGAGTCGGACACGACTGAGTGACTGAACAACAAAAGAGGGTGTACAGAAAAAACAAGAACAGTTGCTACGCAAAAGGAGATTTTTCAATAGGCTCTTAATACTTGGAACGACTTATGGCTAAATTTACAAAACAGTAAAACTACTAAAGGGTTAGAAAATACTATGTGAATGACAAAAATAACAAATCAACAAAATTTCGATCTGTATTTTAGTTTTTACATCCTAACATTAGGCATAGCAATCTTATCATTAAAGTCCCTTGAGAAAGGCGCCACTTATTCTTTACAAAATTATGCTAAGTTCCTAAGATTTCATTAAATAGAAATTTAGCAGAGATTTTCAGTAGATAGTAATGGGAAAAAAATTAAAGAATAAACTCAGAAACTTTTGCTTTCAGCCATCATATATTCTCATAATGACAACATCCAGATGGCAAATTGTATTTCTTTTCTACTACCGGTTATAATCAGTTCAGTTCAGTTCAGTCACTCAGTCGTGTCCGACTCTTTGCAACCCCATGGACTGCAGCACGCCAGGCCTCCCTGTCCATCACCAACTCCCGGAGCTTGCTCAAACTCATGGCCATTGAGTCAGGGATGCCATCCAACCA
>JADEYB020000032.1:453386-463757 GCA_015832495.2 Alces alces | reverse complement strand
CCTTTGTTGGCAAAGTAATGTTTCTGATTTTTAATATGCTGTCTAGGTTGGTCATAGTTTTCCTTCCAAAGAGCAAGCATCTTTTAATTCATGACTGCAGTCACCATCTGCAGTGATTTTGGAGCCCAAGAAAATAAAGTCAGTCACTGTTTCCATTGTTTCCCCATCTATTTGCCATGAAGTGAGGGGACTGGATGCCATGATCTTAGTTTTCTGAATACTGAGTTTTAAGCCAGCTTTTCACTCTCCTCTTTCACTTTCATCAAGAGGCTCTTTAGTTCTTTGCTTTCTGCCATAGGGTGGTGTCATATGTGTATTTGAGGTTATTGATATTTCTCCCAGCAATCTTGATTCCAGCTTGTGCTTCATCCAGCCCAGCATTTCACATGATATACTCTGCATATAAGTTAAATAAGCAGGGTGACAATATACAGCCTTGATGTACTCCTTTCCCCAGTTTGGAAGCAGTCTGTTGTTCCCTGTTCGATTCTAACTGCTGCTTCTTGACCTGGATACAGATTTCTCAGGAGGAGGTAAGGTGGTCTGGTATTCCCATCTCTTTAAAAATTTTCCAGTTTGCTGTGATCCACACAGTCAAAGGCTTTGGTGTAGTCAATAAAGCAAAAGGGGCTGTTTTTCTTTAACTGTTGCTTTTTCTATGATCCAACGAGGTTGGCAATTTGATCTCTGGTTCCTCTGACTTTTCTAAATGCAGCTTGAACATCTGGAAGTTCTTGGTTCACATACTGTTGAAGCCTCGCTTGGAGAATTTTGAGCATTACTTTACTAGCGTGTGAGAGGAGTGCAATTGTACAGTAGTAGTTTGAACATTCTTTGGCATTGCCTTTCTTTGGGATTGGAATGAAAACTGACCTTTTCCCATCCTGTGGCCACCGCTGAGTTTTCCAAATTTGCTGGCATATTGAGTGCAGCACTTTCACAGCATCATCTTTTAGGAACTGAAATAGCTCAACTGGAATTCCATCACCTCCACTAGCTTTGTTTGCAGTGATGCTTCCTAAGGCCCACTTCCATTTCCAACATCCTATCTTTATGAAGCAGGGTTTTCCAGTGACAGCAACCAAAAAGGGATTACGGAGTAGACTGGACATGTTCAAACTACTGTACAATTGCACTCCTCTCACACACTATCAAAGTAATGCTCAAAATTCTCCAAGTGAGGCTTCAACAGTATGTGAACCAAGAAAGACAACCCAGCTCAGTCTCTTTCAGAATCTCTGCTAATGTTAAAAACCCCAGTGCTCGCTCACGGCCCACACAGTTCGTTCGCCTTTGAATACAGCCACTTTATCTTCTGACTGGAGCACAGCTGCCGTCCTCCCTGAAGCGACAGATTGAGTTCACTGAGCAGGCTGACTACGTCACAAAAGGAAGCAAGTTTTGCGACCCATTCTGTGTAACTAAAATGTGCTGCCAGCCATGATTATTTTTCTAAAAGAAATCTCTGGAGCAGCTCTTATAACTCGAAAACTCTGGCCAGCGATCTACCTTTCGAAAGCCAGCTCATTTCTGTGTATAAGAGAAGACGTGTGTGCTCTGCATCCATTTCCTCACAAACCTGTGCAGATGTGAGTTAAAGGCATGGACTTAAATGTGGTTGGTAATTTTAATCATGCCCTGCAACGTGAAGCTCAGGTGCCATTTGTCAGCTGGCCAGCATTTCTCTACGGATGACACCATGCGCAGACACACTCAGAAATGACCTCTCTGACCCGAGCAGTGAAACCAGAAGGCCGCCCAGTCTTGGCAGCTGCTCCATCCGTGTATACGTCGACACAAAATGACCAGTTCAATTTCCCTGGCATGTAGTCATTCAAAGACTTTAACAGTTCTGCAGCTGTGGTGTTGGTTGGCAACAAAAGTGCACATGGCCTCATGCACATCCTCCTGAAAAATATGTCATGGAAAACAAGCACTGCTGCCTTACTAACATCAGCAGGCTCATCAACCTAGACCGCACACCACGGTGATTCAGTCCTCTCTAACGCTGTGCCTCACTACCCTCTGTTTCATCATTCATCTGGTTATGGTGCTAGCCAAAAGAGGACCACGTGCCACCTTTTGAACTACAGTGTCTCCTAAAAGTTCACAACAAATGGCCTTAGCAGCAGGCAAGATCAACTCTTCACCAATAGTAAAGGGCATCTTAAGTTTAGCAATGCAGTTAGCCAGTAAGAATGATACTCTCAATGCAGACACATTTGATCAAGTGGTAGCCCTTCAGTAATTGCTTCTGTTCTTCATGTTCACGTTTTTTCCTTTTGAAAAACTTCAAAGGCTTGTCTTTTAATGCAGGGTGCTTGTTCTCCATGTGGTGAAGCAGTTTTGATGGTTTCCTGGCTTCACTGGATAGCTGGTCGCCACATGTTATACAAACCAGGCTTGGAAAATGTGAATCACCTGTTGCTATGAACTCATGACTTAAGTAGGACTCGGTATGTTCTTTTAAATGCACATTTCTTTTTGTTGGCAGTCTTAGAGGCTTCTGCTCTCTCACCATGGGGCCTTTCCCCATTTTCATAGCAGCTCTGTGACATTTGGCTTTGTATTCATTTTGGCTGGAGTAAGCTTATGGGCTTACCAAAACTGGGCACAACAAGAAAGAGGCACGGACAGAAGTGGTGAGTAAAATAATGGGCAGGCCAGGCATGGACTAAAATAAGTGTGGGATTCTGACTTAAAAGCCTGCCACCAGATGCAGCTTAATTGTCACTTGCCACTCACTTGGTAAGGTTTTGATATGCGTCTGCAAGCAGCTGTTCACTATGGTCTCTGTGCAGTCAAACCTCAACTACTGACACTGTATTTGCAGCTGCCCCCAGTGTTAGCACCACTGCCTCAGCCACAGCTCATCAGGCGTGAGATTCTCACGAGGAGTGGGCAACCTGGAGCCCTCGTGTGCACAGGCCACAGTCGGGTTCGCACTCCGATGAGTCTAGTGCCGCTGATGAGCTGCAGGAGGGGGCGCTCAGGCAGTAATGCCAGCGATGGGGAGCATCTGTAAGCACCCGACGCCCACTTCCCGCCGTGCAGCCTGGCTCCTTGCATGCCACAGACAGGCCAGTCTGGCCGGGGACCCTGCTTTAGAGGCACATAAGCATGACAGTTTATTTATAAGCTTAAGATACTGTTTGTAAGTAATAAACATCTAAGTCTTAAACGCCTTTTTTAATAATATAATCGATAACTTCAGATTCTGAAGAAATATCAGTTACACAGTCTCCTGGATAAATTACTTTAAACAATTCTCAATAAAGCTTGTATCCTGAGATTTAAGCTAACGACGTTTCTATAGAATCTTAGGGCAGGAGCAGTGAACAAATCCTTAGGGCCCCACCAGCCATCTAGCCTAAAACACGGTGGCCAACAGGCCCATCCGGGTGTGCCACCCCACAGACGCTTAAGGTAAAGAAACCTGGGAAAAGGGTGTGACCAATAATAACGTTTCCTTTGTATTAGATCCTACTTAGACTCCACAGTGAACTACAAAGAACACACAGGAGCTTGCTCCAAAAAATTACTTGTGATTCTCCAAAATAATTAGTTGGTGTATCAGAACTAAAGGAATAAATGAAAAATAAAACACTGCCAAGGTAACATTTCGTGGAAGCAGCGCCTCTGCCTGCCACCCGTCCCTCTAAGCGTGGGGAGCCGCCCCCCAGGCTCCACCCAGAGCAGGTGCCGGGCGCCCGCCTCAGACTCACGCTCGTGTTCTCCTTCCCCGGCTCCTCCGCGTCCTCCCTGCAGGCGCTCAGGGCTCTCCGGATGCAGGCGTTCAGGCAGTGGCGGATCACATGGATCAGTTTTGCTAAAGCGCGTAAGACAATCATGTGTTTCTTCAACAAAAGTTTCTAACAGTGAAATTATAACCCCAAATAATTACAGTGTTATTTTATGGGACCTCATTAAGAACTGCACTGGTATGTGTGTGTACACTGCATGTTCTCAGTCATGGCCCAAACTGCGCTGGGCTCGAGGCGAACACGTGGGGCAGGCGGGAGCCGGACTAGGCGCTGGGGTGAGGGGCCGGGAGCACGGGGCTGTGGGGTGTGTGTGGGGGGGGGCTGGGGGCAGAGGGGCAGGGGCGCAGGGTGTGGGGGAGGGGTTCAGGATGTGGGGGTGTTGGGGCACACAGTATGGGGTATACACGGTGTGGGGTGGGGGGGCCTGGGGGTGCGGGGGCATGGGGTGCGGGGTGCGGCCTGGGGGTGTGGGGTATACGCGGTGTGGGGGTGTGGCCTGGGGGTGCAGGGCTGTGGGGGTGCGGGGCGTGGGGGTATGGGGTGTGGCCTGGGGTGTGGGGGCAAGGGTGCAGGGTGTGGGGGTCCTGGGGCATGGGGGCAGGGCGCAAGGCAGGGCCGCGCGTACCTATGTTGGTGCAGGCCGTGTGCTCGTGCGCGTACTGGTAGAACCTGCGCGCGGCCGCGTGGTTCATCTGCAGCAGCGCCACGCAGCGCTCGCACCACAGGGCCTCGGGCTGGTTCACCGGCAAGAAGGAGTTGAAGATGAGCCCCACCAGGCGCCGGCACACCGGCCGGGAGTCCGACTCCAGACGCGCCAGAATGTGCTCCATGGGGCATATTTTCCAAAACTGTACACAGCACACGTGCAAAAGAAAACCAAGAATACAATAAAAAAGGAGCTAATTTTCATATTCTAGAAAACTCATTTCAAATGACTCCACCAGGACCTGGGACTCTTCTGCAGAGAAATCAAGCCCATATTTGAAGGGACCCATAGCTGACATGCATGGCAGCTAAGCACGAGGCTGCCGGACTTGATTATAATCCAACAGGGCAGCAGTGGACTCCCAAATGACAGTTATGATTATCAGCCTAATAATTTTAAAGTTTCCTGAAACAACACAATTTTCGGACCATTAACGTGAAAAGTAGATTTAAACATGTGCAACAGGTTTGGCACAGAAAGCTAAAGCGAGCACCTGGTCTCCCGCCTCAGACACAGGCAGCCCACCGGCACCTCTCCTGCTGTCTCCTGAGTGCTGACCGGGTGGCCCCGTGCCTCCTCCACCACCTACAGCTGCTGCACACACATGCACACAGAACTGCCTGCTGCCCTCAGCTCAAAAGCATCAAACTTGTCCACTGCCCATAGAAAAGGGCCAAACTCCTCGACAAGCAGTTTAAAACAACAGGAAACGCCACAGAATAATAGACATAAAACAGAGTTCTTTGGGAAGTGGGCATGGGGGCAGTCAGCCTGTCTGTCACTTGTGCAGGCACACTCATCTGTGTAACGGGAGCAGCATAGAGACACGAACGTTTCTCAAGGAACTGGCTCCCACGACAGTCCCCTTTCCAGGACTTTCGGTGGATCTTCCTCATCAGCACGTATCTTCAGGGTTCCAAGCCATAAACACAAAGGCCCCTCCCCAGGGACAGGCTTCCACGCGCTGCCTGCCCAGTGCCTTCCACACTCCCGCAACACCTCAGTGCATCCTGCACTTCCAGACGGACACACTCCACCTCCCCTGGAGGGGATGTCTGAGTATCAACCCTACCACCACTCCCCACCCACCCCTGGGACACTTCCATGCACACACTTGGTATTTCTGAAAGTTACTGCAGGAAAGACAGGAGCCGCCCAACAGCCACACCATCAGCAGAGTGTCAACCCAGAGCAGCTGGCACAGCACCAGATGCGAAGAGGGAAGCCGGGAGCTCGGGAGAGCAGGGCCTTTCAGCCTCAGGACCGCAGAGTTCACCCAAACCTGCTGAAACCAACAACACCACCCAGGAAACCCTGACCACGGGGCAGCACTGAAAAGAGAGGGTCTTCACACTGAAAGGGCTGGTTCCTGCGCACTCATGGAGACCAGACCACCTTGAATGGACACAAGCAGCTGGCACAAACACCGAATGCCAAGGTTCCAGGGCTGGGTGATTCTGGCAGCGAACATTCCCTGCAAGTCTGCCTTTACAGAAAAGCCCCATATTAACCTATTTTTCTTTGATTTACTTTTCCTGAAATAGAACAATTCAGATTAATTCAGGATTCTTCACTTACCTGAGGTTTTATTTTTAATCCAAACATATTAACCACAGGTGACATTAACAGCAGACAAGACCGTAAACAAAATTGCTAACCAGTGTTTCATTTCTAAAGTTAAAAATAATTGCATATTAAGAAATCCCAAATTGGTTTTTTAATAAAGATATTTCAATATTAGTATACTGTTGATTTGGCCTAAATCTCAGCTATACAACATAAAAACTGCAAAATTTCAAAACAAACAGTAAACAACTTGAAATCACCAGCCCTGAGGATGGAAAACACAGACAGAAGCCTAATTAACTAAGCGGTGACTGCCTGGGGCCTCAGGACCTGCCTGTCTAATTAGCGTTAATTACTCACCACCTTTCAGCATCTGTGCCCAGAGCCTTTGCCTGGCCCTCCGGGACAGCGCCTCCAGGACTCACAGGTCGTGAAGGCAGGATGCCCCTCACTGTACACAGCGGCCGGGACGGCACGCTGACAGCACGGGCCCTGCCCGTGTCGCCTGTGCGCGTGCACTCCAACCTGGGCCGGTGGACACACACCCGCTCCTCCTAGACACCTCTCCACCGGCCTGTCCATCTGTGATCTGGATTTTCAGAGAACTGACCTGTGTGCCCGTAACAAAACCTTCCAGAGATCTTACAGCTCAATCACTCTCCGCCTTGCCTGGGCAAGCTAAGCATTAAGACACAAGAAGTGTCTCACTGAAGCATTGTGCCTCCTCCTCTGCTCCTGCTCCTTCCCCAGACCCCAGACTCTCTGGGCACAGACATGTTGTCCAGGTCTCACCTGGCCCCTCCCCTGCTCTCCTGGGTGCTCAGGACATCTCTGCCGTCTCACCAGCCGTCCCCTCAGTGGCCCTTTGCAAACGGATGTGCACTTCAAACAAAACACTACGCCACAACTCCCACTTCAGACTCAGAACCACACTTTCAACAGGCTGTTAAAGCAATCCAGTCGACACTGCAGCCAGCCTTTCTGTTGAAGCAACAACCTAATCCTAGACTCCGTACACAAGTAGAAAAGCCCAGAGCACCATGAACTCTGAAGGAAGAGCCGGAGGGCACACACACCAGGACGGTCCGCAGATCTGCAGGAGCTCGGGCTGTGGCCCTGGCCGAGGATGGACAGGCACAGTCCAGAAACAGACCACACACCAAGGCAGTGAGACCACGGAAGCCAAGTAAAATAGCCCTTTCTCATTAAAAAAATCCAATTCAAAATTCGAAAAGCATAAAATAATGTGCATCCTTGGGAGGGGCAAGTCCTCCCCAGCACTCCATCTCCAGACACCCAATCCCCTCCCCTTGCCTCAGAAACTGGTGTCCACTTCCTGTTTTCCTCCAGGGATATATGTGAAGCGGCTCTAAGCAAATACACAGGTATGTCCCTGTTCTCAGAGCCAGCAGCACCCCACAACTCATCTGCACTCCCTCTGTCTAACTTAGTGGTCTTTCCACGAAAGCGTGCCCCTCGTCATGGCCACGTGGCAGCATTTCACGGCATGAACACGACCCAGGGCTGGGCACTGACCCCCCACCGACAGACGTGTCAGCTTGTTCCCAAACCCTGAGCCCCGACAAAAGACCACTTTAAAGTACATTTCAGAGAATTCTTGTGTAGGGGAAGAAAACTCTGTTACCAAATAATAATGCAGTTAGCAACCTCATAAGTGACATTTGTAGCCAAAAGCTGAACAGAACTAGACTTAAGAGAAGACACTCACCTCAGTGGTTTGCACCAAAATGCACACAAATCAACAAACACTCCTTCCCTCGTAAGATGTTGTAGGATAGGAATCTCATATCCTACATGCTCAAGTAATATTTTAAGTGCTTACTGTGTGCCAAGCATTTAAATATTGCGACAAAAATTTTCAGGTATATGATAAAACTATAATTTATGGTGGGGACTGCTTACATTAATGTCTTTCAAAAAGAAAGCACACAGTGACAAAACAAATTATATTTTATGACACAACTGGTAGAATATCCCAGACATTAGTTAGTTTAAAATGTGGTCACTGAAACTCTTAGAACCAAAACTTTTGTTTTGTCCTTTTGTTGATAAAAATAAATAAAACTTATTTATTTCATGTACTAAATAACAAACCTCTAGTCACCTTACCTTAGCAGCCCTCACAGCCTTAACTTTCAGCAGCATATCAACAAAAGCCACCCTCACTTTCTCCGAATTGTCATGGAGACAGTATTTTAATGCTGGCAAAAGCTGTTCTAATAACGGGTGGCTCAATTTATTATCCAAAATTATCGGCAGACACTACGAGAAACAAGAAAGACAAATAGTTCAAAATTGGAACATAAACAAGGAAAAGTTCAGGTAAGAAAAATTCAGTTCTCTCTTTACTAAAATCATCAGTAAAACAAATATACCCACAGAAAATAATACTTTTGCCAACACAATTTCATAGAAAAGCATTCATTGAATGAATTAATCTGGTTTCAGTGCTTGATGGTCAATTCATCCATTGCTTCATTCAACCAAGACTGAAGCAGTTATGAAATAATTTCCAGAGCTTTCCAAGCTAAACGTTAAAGGGTTTTACTGGAGTTGAAAGAAACAGGAGGCTCTGGTGAGAGGTCCCAAAGCCAGAGTCCGAGTCCTTCCAGTCCTCCTCACAGCCCACTGCTCCCCTGTATGTCCTGACTCAGTGCTGCACAGAAACGGGGGGCACAGCGTCCCCCACGTCTCAGACCCGTGCTCCCCCAAGGCCGTCCCCACACCTCAGACAGGCATCCGAGGGAGCGGCCCAGGCTCAGACCAGACACGTGTCTGGAGAGCTGACATGCTGCACCACGTTCTCTTTCCAGTTTTTAGGAAAAAGATGCGTATTTTTAAGAGACTTAATTTTTTCTTTATTTTTTTGGCTGTTTGCACAGCATGTGGGATCTTACTTCCCGGACCCGGGATGAAACCCGCACCCCCTCCAGTGAAAGCACAGAGTCTTAAGCACAGAACCTACCAAAGTGAAAATGACGTCACTCAGTCATGTCCAACTCTTTGCAATCCCATGGACTGTAGCCTGCCAGGATCCTCTGTCCACGGGATTTTCCAGGCAAGAATACTGGAGTGGGTTGCTATTTCCTTCTCCAGGAGGACCTACCAAGGACATCACTAAAAGACTATGTATTTTAAACATCACACTGAAATGATTACAGATGAGCTGATAAATGTCCTGGGTTTGCTTCAAAGTAACTGTGTGTGAGAGATGACAGAAGCAGCTACAATGAAACAAGTGTGGATGTGTTCTGAGAACTGCTGAAATGGGTGATGGACAAAGAATGTTCTTGTAGGTTCTTGTGCAAAGTACCTACAGTATACAAAAAATTCATTCTGATATATAATAACATTAAAAAATTTTAAATACATGCAGCTCCTGTTCTAAAACACCATGCCCCCTCCACTAATATACATGACAAACTAGTATTATTTCAAGTAGACTTCTTTTTTGGGTAACCCTTTTATTCTGTTTTCTTCACAAGTGACTTTGGATATACAACAAAAATGTGACTAATGCTATACTTATGGAGTAGGGCTCGGGTGATTTTTAAATTTTTCTTTCTCTATAAGTTAGAACTATTCTATGATAAACAGTTACTCCTTATATAATTTAAAAGCTTACCTTAAAGACAGAACAGCGCACATCAGCAGAGCTCAAATCAAATGCCAGCTCCTCAGTTACCTTCTTGAGGAGATCAATAAGAATGGTCGGAGGCATCATCTCCCAGTATTTGGAGGTTATTTTACAAACACCAAGGATCCCTGCGGAACGGACCATCGGGTAAGGATCTTCTAAAAGGCTCTGTAAGTACAAAAGGGAAAAAGGCTGAATTATCTTAAATTAGTTCACGTTTTTCCACGTTGGTTTTACTTGTGGGCACAATGGCAGTCACAACCCAACAGCCATTTCAAGTCCAGAGACACGCAGACCTGGGGACCTCCAGTCACGTGTCGTTCCCACAGTCACACACACACACCCGGGGACCTCCAGTCATGTGCCATTCCCACACAGTCACACAGGCAAACCCAGAGACCTCCAGTCACGTGTTGTTCCTGCAGTCACACACACACACCCGGGGACCTCCAGTCACACGTCATTCCCGCACAGTCACACAGGCAAACCCAGGGACCTCCAGTCACATGTCATTCCCACACAGTCACACACACACACCTGGGGACCTCCAGTCACGTGTGCTTCCTGTAGTCGAGTGTTTACAGAACACCATCTAGACAGGAATACATCAAGGCTGTATATTGTCATCCTGCTCATTTAATTTATATGCAGAGTACATCATGAGAAATGCTGGACTG
>JADEYB020000032.1:420559-452806 GCA_015832495.2 Alces alces | reverse complement strand
TACGGATGTGAGATTTGGACCATAAAAATAGCTGAGCACCAAAGAATTGATGCTTTTGAACTATGGTGTTGGAGGAGACTCTTAAGAGTCCCTTGGACTGCAAGGAGATCCAACCAGTTCATCCTAAGGAAATCAGTCCTGAATATTCATTGGAAGGACTGATGCTGAAGCTGAAGCTCCAATACTGTGGCCACCTGATGCAAAGAACTGATTCACTGGAAAAGACCCTGATGCTGTGAAAGACTGAGGGCAGAAGGAGAAGGGGATGACAGAGGATGAGGTGGTTGGACGGCATCACCAACTCAATGGATGTGAGTTTGAGCAAGCTCTGGGAGCTGGTGATGGACAGGGAGGCGTGGCGTGCTGCAGTCCACGTGGTGGCAAACAGTCGGACACGACCAAGTGACTGAACTGAACTGATCAAGACACACGTGGTGCCGTGCCTGCTGACCCTGCCTGTGACTCTGCTGATTGCAGGGTCTCCAACACCACACTGCCACACAGAGGGACACACAGGGACTTTGGTTATTCTTGTGAAACACAGAGTATTAACCACTCTCATGAACTTCCAAAATGCCATAACACACTAAGCCCAGAATACAGTGAACCCACTTGTGATCAACTGTCCAAGCAGTGGGCAAGGTGGCGGCCAACAACATAGGTGGAGACTGTGGAGGTTACGCACCCCTGATCCACATACATGGATCCCACCGAGCACCTAACAGAGGAGGCGTGACCCTAACCTACTCCAAATTTAACCAACTTACAGGAAATTTAAAGGGCAGAGGAACATATGAATGACAAGTAGGACAGGTTCTATGGGAAATGAGAAAATAGCTGTGTTTCCTCAACAACAGAAGCCAGCAAAAAAGAAGAAAATCAGAGAGAGAGACGGCGTGACTGCTGGAGCAGAAGCTGGTTGTCCAAGAGATGAACACACCAGCCAGTCACAACGTAGGTCTCGCCCGGACACAGATTCAAACAAAACGGGGGAGAAAAAATCACTGAAATGTCGCTGAAAAACAATGACTTGAATATCTGATCAAATCAAGGAATCACAATTCAACTTACCTGAGTTGTGCCAATGGTAGGATTATGTTTTAAAGAAAAGAGACTCTGTCTTTTAAGGACACCCACTGAAGTAAAGGGGCTTCCCTGGTAGCTCAGATGGTAAAGAATCTGCCTGCAGTGCAGGAGACCTGGGTTCGATCCCTGAGTTAGGAAGATCCCCTGGAGAAGATAATGGCTACCCACTCCAGTATTCTTGCCTAGAGAATCCCATGGACAGAGGAGACTAGTGGGCTATAGTCCATGGGGTCGAGAGAGCTAATCTTAGGTAGGTTGATAAGGAGTCCAGGGCCCTCAAGGAGGAAGGGGTCCAGGGCCCTGGAGGAGGAGAAAGGGATCTGGGGCTCTCAAGGAGGAGAAAAGGACAAACTTTCGTCTTTGTGCTTTGTCTCCGTCACGTAAGAGCTAATGATCACACAACAAAGCAATTCATCTTAAGCTCTGTACTAAGGATTCGGTCAGTTCAGTTGTTCAGTTGTGTCTGATTCTTTGCAACCCCATGGACTGCAGCATGCCAGGCTTCACTGTCCTTCACTGTCTCCCAGAGCTTGCTCAAACTCATGTCCATCGAGTCGATGATGCCATCCAACCATCTCATCCTCTGTCATCCCCTTTTCCTGCCTTCAGTCTTTCCCAGCATCAGAGTCTTGTCTGATGACTCAGTTCTTCACATCAGGTGGCCAAAGTTTTGGAGTTTCAGCTTCAGCATCAGTCCTTCCAATGAATATTCAGGACTGATTTCCTTTAGGATGGACTGGTTGGATCTTCTTGCAGTCCAAGTGACTCTCAAGAGTCTTCTCCAACACCACAGTTCAAAAGCATCAGTTCTTCGGCGTTCAGCTTTCCTTATAGTCCGACTCTCACATCCATACATGACTATTGGAAAAACCATAGCCTTGACTAGACGGACCTTTGTTGGCCAAGTAATGTCTCTGCTTTTTAATATGCTGTCTAGGTTGGTCATAACTTTCCTTCCAAAGAGTAAGCGTCTTTTAATTTTATGGCTGCAGTCACCATCTGCAGTGACTTTGGAGCCCCCCGAAAATAAAGTCTGTCACTGTTTCCATTGTTTCCCCATCTATTTGCCATGAAGTGATGGGGCCCTTATATACTAAGGATTATGTAACAACAATGTATCTTGTTTGAGGACCTGCTTCTCCTTTTTAACAAGAACCTTCTGACTAATCTTGTTATCTTAAGACTTGTGGGAGTAGATCTGGTAAGATCTTTGTATTGTTAATTCTAATCTTGTTAATTTAAGATGTAGTTATGGGAGTGGGTCTGGTTAGAGTATGTGAGGCCTTGTTTAGACTAGCTCGAGGGGCACTCTCCGTCCCCCTTCTGATATTTGTGTCAGAGGCTTTCTCTGCCCTTTTTCACTCTAATAAAATTCTGTTACACAAACGCTCTTGAGTGATCAAGTCTGCTCCCTGTTCACAAAGTTAAATCTTTGGAGATCACGACCTGACATCATTCACCAGAAGCTATTAGAGTTGCAAAAAGTTGGACATGACTGAGCAGCAAACACATTCACTGAAGTACTTAAGAGTTGAAATGCTTTGTAGCTCAGATCCACTTAAAACGGGAGAAGAAACCAAGTGGGCCGGGTCAGCACCGCCAGCACTGTCTGAGGGCACAGGGATCCCCTGCACAAGGTCCTCTACTGCTATATGCGGAACTTTCCATTCCAAAGTTTAAAAGCAAAAATAACGCTCACTGCATAATTAGACCAGAAAAAGGCTGAACTCGGATGAGTAAGCACTTCCTTCCTCCTCTCCTCCCGGATGACGAGAGCCAGAGCAGGCAGCGCTGCAAACACTGGGGGGGGGAGGGGGGGGCCCGCTCCCCCAGAGCAGGGCTGTGAGCGGGCAGCACTGTGCCCACAGAGCTCAGACCAGCCGAGCCAGGCCAGGCCTTGGTAGACACCGCGGGGCGGGCGGCGTGGGAGTGAACAAGCTGCTGGGAAGAGTGGAGACCGACGCCGAGGGAGCAGGCACACGGAGAGCAGGCAGAAGCTCTGCCAGCTGCACAGGCAGGAAGAGCGGAGCGCGTGCGGCAGGACACCCTCCATCCCTGCCCGGGGGGCCAGCCTGCCTGCTGCGCACGCCGAGGCCGCGGGGACTCCACCAGCGCCCAGCCCATCCACCAACGCAAAAGCACGACCAGCGCAGCAGGCAGGGAATACGCCCACGGGGGCCAGCGCCACACCACCAGCAAAACCCCGAGCCGGCCGCCTCCTCCAGCCAACCCTTTCTTCACAACAAGGATGGAAAGTGAAGACGATAGGTCACTTGAGAAAAACAAACAGCAAGGAAGAGAGACAAAATAAAAAACAGGAACATCAGGAACTCACAAGTTGCATAGCTTTTGTTCTGTATGGATTACTAACAGCATTACTCTTCAACAGTAATTCCAGGTAATCACCTTCTGGCACACAGCCCACATCAGGGACTCAATCGACCACCAGGACAACGGCACTTAACATGTAATGCGGCTTCTACATAGACAGCCACTACCCTTCAGGGACCACAGACACGCACAGGGGCCTCCTCTGTCATCTCCATCAAGCCCTCCCTCACCTCCTAGACCCCCCCACCCCCCGACTCAGGCCCTGACCCAGAGGGTCATGAGCTCACCGCTGACCCACAGGCCAGAGAGGCCCATGCCTGTCTCTGCGTGGCCCACAGGACATGACAATGGTTTTTTACTTCCAAGTGGTTGGAAAAAATGAATAATATTCTGCAACATGTAAATATCACATTGAATTCACATATCGGTATCTGTAGGTCAGTTTCATTGGAATAAACCAATCGGCTGTCTTCCTGCCAAGCGGCAGGTGGAGTGGCTGGACCACGTGGCCACAGCCTAAAACCACTATTGTCTCGTCCTCCACAGAAAGAACTCCTGTTCTTAACCAGCTCTGTTATTAACTTAACCATGACACTGCACTGCTTCCTAAAAGGAGTTAGGAACAAATGGGACATTGGGAAGAAGAAAAGAAAAAGATTATTAAGAAAATTTCCTTTGTCTAACATGCAACCAGCACACTGAATATCATGTTATAGTGGTAGAAAAAAAAATCAAAAGATAAAGAAAATCATCCTTAAAACTTCAGAAGCCCTCAATGCTAGAAAACATACAAAATATTTTGGCAGTCCTGGAATAAAATGATTTTGAATACAAAATTCTCTACCGGGCTGAACTATAAAGTGTCACAGAAAAATAAAGGATATTTTAGGATTTGGTCAGAGGCACCTGCCTCCCCAAGGACGTCCACAGCAAAGCAAGGCCCACGGAGACTCAGCTCTCACGGCCGCTATTCACAACCACCTCCCCCGATGCACTCACTTCACTCCCAAAAGGGATCTGAGGCCATCACAGGGTACTCTGCTCACACAAAAGCCTGTCCCTATCCATTTTCATCCCAAACAAGATTCCATCATTGCCAGTTTTAATTTTCAAAGGTCTCTAAAATATCTGTTTTGACAGTGAAATCTCATTTCTATAAGACTGTTGACCAAGTTTTGCTACTTGAAAAACATAAACCCATCTCCACTAAGAAAAAACCATAGGACTTCTCTGGTAGCTCAGCTGGTAAAGAATCCACCTGCAATGCAGGAGACCCCAATTTGATTCCTGGGTTGGGAAGATCTACTGAAGAAGGGATACACTACCCACTCCAGCATTCATGGGCTTCCATGAAGCCAGACGTGCCTTTGAGTGTTTAAGTGTTTCCTGCAGAGGCACGGGTCTGCAGTGGTCTGCTGAGGGGTCAGGGGCTCTGACTGCAGCAGACCTGGGAGGCACGGTGTGTGGCATAAATCCACATGCAGGAGGTCACCATTAGCCCCACCACAGAGCCATGGGTCATACGACCCACAAACTGGAGAACAATTATATCGAAGAAGTTCTTGCACTGCTACAAAAGTTCTAGGGCCCACAACAGATTCCCCAACATGGGGATCGGGCAAAGGAACTGACAACCCTCAGGGAATTTGACTTGGAAGGCCAGTGGGATTTGATTGCAGAACTTCCACAGGACGGGGGAAACAGACTCTTGGAGGGCACAAACAAAACCTTGTATGCATCAGGACCCAGGAGAACGGAGCGGTGACCCCACAAGAGAATGAGCAAGACTTGCCTGTGAGTGTCCAGGAGTCTCCGACAGAGGCATGGGTCAACAGTGGCCTACCATGGGGTCAGTTTAGTTCAGTCGCTTAGTCATGTCCGACTCTTTGTGATCCCATGGACTGCAGCACACCAGGCTTCCCTATCCATCACCATCTCCCAGAGCTTGCATAAACTCATGTCCATCGAGTCAGTGACGCCATCCAACCATCTCATCATCTGTTGTCTCCTTCTCCTCCTGCCTCCAATCTTTCCCAGGATCAGGGTCTTTTCCAATGAGTCAGTTCTGCCTATCAGGTAGCCAAAGTATTGGAGCTTCAGCTGCAGCATCAGTCCTTCCAATGAATATTCAAGGACTGATTTCCTTTAGGACTGACTGGTTTGATCTCCTTGCAGTGCAAGGGACTCTGAAGAGTCTTTTCCAACACCACAGGGGCACTGAACACAACCGTCCTGGGAGCCCCAGGACATGCTGGCATAAGTCCTTTTGAAGGAGGTCACCACTACCCCTACCATAGTTTGGCCTCAGGACAAACTACAGGGAGGGAACACAGCCCCACCCATCAACAGAAAATTGGATTAAAGACTTATTGAGCATGGCCATAAGAGTAAGACCCAGATTGCCCACAGCCAGTCCCTCCCATCAGGAAGCTTTCAAAGCCTCTTACACTTATCCATTAAAGGGCAGACAGAATGAAAAACACAGTCACAGAAAACTAACCAAACTGATCACATGGATCACAGCCTTGTCTAACTCAATCAAACTATGAGCCATACGAGGTAGGGCCACATGAGATGGATGGCTCATGGTAGAGTTCTGATAAAATGTGGTCCACTGGAGAAGGGAATGGCAAACCACTTCAACATTCTTGCCTTGAGAACCCCATGAACAGTATGAAAAGGCAAAAAGATAGGACATTGAAAGATGGACTCCCCAGCTCGGTAGGTGCCCAATATGCTACTGGAAAAGAGTGGAGAAATAACTCCAGAAAGAACAGAGACGAAGTCAAAGCAAAAACAACACCCAGTTGTGGATGTGACTGTTGATGGAAGTAAAGTTCGATGCTGTAAAGAACAATACTGCATAGGAACCTAGAATGTTAGGTCCATGAATCAAGGTAAATTGGAAGTGGTCCAACAAGAGATGACAAGACTGAACATCGACATTTTAGGAATCAATGAACTAAAATGGACCAGAATGGGTGAATTTAACTCAGATGACCATTGTATCTACTACTGTGGGCAGGAATCCCTTAGAAGCAATGGAGTAGCCTTCATAGTCAACAAAAGAGTCCGAAATGCAGTACTTGGGTGCAGACTCAAAATTGACAGAATGATCTCTATTCATTTCCAAGGCAAACCATTCAATATCACAGTAATCCAAGTCTGTGTCCTAACCACTAATGTCAAAGAAGCTGAAGTTGAATGGTTCTACGAAGACCTATAAGACCTTCTAGAACTACCACCCCAAAAAGATGTCCTTTTCATCACAGGTGACTGGAATGCAAAAGTAGGAAGTCAAGAGATACCTGGAGTAACAGGCAAGTTTGGTGTTGGAGTACAAAATGAAGCAGGGCAAAGGCTAACAGAGTTTTGCCAAGAGATTGCACTAGTCATAGCAAACACTCTCTTCCAACAACATAGGAGATGGCTCTACACATGGACATCACTAGTCGGTCAATACCAAAATCAGATTGATTATATTCTTTGCTGCGGAAGATCGAGAACTCTATACAGACAGCAAAAACAAGACGTGGAGCTGACTGTGGCTCAGATCATGAACTCCTTACTGCCAAATTCACACTTAAATTGAAGACAGTAGGGAAAAACCACTAGATCATTCAGGTATGACCTAAATCAAATCCCTTATGATTTTACAGTAGAAGTGACAAATAGATTCAAGGGATTGGATCTGATAAGACAGAGTGCCAGAAGAACTATGGACAGAGGTTTGTGACATTGTATGAAGGCTGTGATCAAAACCATCTCCAAGAAAAAGAAATGCAAAAAGGCAAAATGGTTGTCTGAGGCCTTACAAATAGCTGAGAAAAGAAGAGAAGCTAAAGGCAAAGGAGCAAAGGAAATATATACCCATCTGAATGTAGAGTTTCAGAGAATAGCAAGGAGAGATAAGAAAGTCTTCTTAAGTGAACAATGCAAAGAAATAGAGGAAAACAATAGAATGGGAATGATTAGATATATCATCAAGAAAATTAGGGATACCAAGGGAATGTTTCATGCAAAGATGAGCACAATAAAGGACAGAAATGGTATGGATCTAACAGAAGCAGAAGATATTAAGAAGAGGTGGCAAGAATACACAGAAGACTCTAGAAAAAAGATCTTCACAACCCAGATAATCACAACGCTATGATCAGTCACCTAGAACCAGACATCCTGGAGTGCGAAGTCAAGTGGGCCTTAGGAAGCATCACTACCAACAAAGCTTGTGGAGGTGTTGGAATTCCAGTAGAGCTATTTCAAATCCTAAGAGATGATGCTGTGAAAGTGCTGCACTCACTATGCCAGCAAATGTGAAAAACTCAGCAGTGGTCACAGGACTGGATAAGGTCAGTTTTCATTCCAATCCTAAAGAAAGGCAATGCCAAAGAATGCTCAAACTACCATACAATTGCATTCCTTTCACGTGCTAACAAAGTAATGCTCAAAATTCTCCAAGCCAGGCTTCAACAGTACGTGAACCGAGAACTTCCAGATGTTCAAGCTGGATTTAGAAAAGGGAGAGGAACCAGACATCAAATTGCCAATATTTGTTGGATCACAGAAAAAGCAAGAGAGTTCCAGAAAAACATCTACTTCTGCCTTATTGGCTACACTAAAGCTTTTGACTCTGTGGAGCACAACAAACTGTGGAAAATTCTTCAAGGGATGGGAATACCAGACCACCTTACCTGCCTCCTGAGAAATCTGTATGCAGGCAAAGAAGCAACAGTTAAAACTGGACATGAAACAACAGACTGTTTCCAAAGTGGGAAAGGAGTACTTCAAGGTTGTTTATTGTCACCCTGGTTATTTAATTTACATGCAGATCACATCATGTGAAATGCCAGGCTGGTTGAAGTACAAGCTGGAATCAAGATTGCTAGGAGAAATATCAATAACCTCACATATGCAGATAACACTACCCTATGGCAGAAAGTGAAGAACTAAAGAGTCTCTTGATGAAAGTGAAAGAAGAGAGTGAAAAAGCTGGCTTAAAACTCAACATTCAAGAAATTAAGATCATGGCATTCAGTCCCATCACTTCATGGCAAATAGGTGGGGAAACAAGCGAAATAGTGACAGACTTTGTTTTCTTGGGCTCCTAAATCACTGCAGATGGTGACTGTAGCCATGAAAGTTAAAAAAAAAAAAAAGAAAAGGTGCTTCCTCCTTGGAAGAAAAGCTATGATCAACCTAGACAGCATGTTAAAAAACAGAGACATTACTTTGCTGACAAAGGTCCACACAGTCAAAGCTATGGTTTTTCCAGTGGTCATGTATGGATGTGAAAGTTGGACCATCAAGAAAGCTAAGCACTGAAGAGCTGATGCTTTTGAACTGCGTTGCTGGAGAAGACTCTTGAGAGTCCCTTGGACTGCAAGGAGATCCAACCAGTCCATCCTAAAGGAGATTAGTCCTGAATATTCACTGGAAGAACTGATGCTGAAGCTGAAGCTCCAATACTCTGGCCACCTGATGGGAAGAACTGACTCACTGGAAAAGAACCTGATGCTGGGAAAGATTGAAGGCAGGAGGAGAAGGGGACAACAGAGGATGAGGTGGGTGGATGGCATCACTGACTCAATGCTGTTGACCATCAACCTCAGCCATCCACCCTGAGCAAGCTCTGGGACATGCTGATGGACAGGGTAGCCTGGCGAGCTGCAGTCCATGGGGAGACAAAGAGTCGGACATGACTGAGTAACTGAACTAAACTGAGGAAAAAAAAACATAAAAATCAATGTTCTCTACAATCTAGTTTTTTTTTTTTAAACTTAAAGGAGTTATTTAGAATTTAATACTTATAGTTCTGAAAAACAAATTTAACTGACTTGAAATTCCTTTAATGTTTTTCCTTCCTTAAATTCAAAGAAAATAGGAAGTATTAATTTTTACTTTTTAAATAGTTAATAAAGCAAATACAAAACTCATAATGATTAACCTGAATACAGACTGTCTATGATACAGGGGCACTATGTTAAGCTCCGGGAGTTGGTGATGGACAGGAAAACCTAATGTGCTGCAGTCCATGGGGTCACAAAGAGTCAGATATTGCCGAGCAACTGAACTGAACTGATGTTACAGTGGACTCTGTGGGACGGTTACATCACTTTACAGATTGTAATGTCCTTTGGGACAGTTATAACCACTGTCACCTTAGTGCTAGGGATTGAGCTAAATGCTTTATATACAATTTTTCATTGGAACCTTATCACAATCTGATAAAATATTTTCTCCAGTATTAAAGAAGAAACAGGACTTGAAAGAGGTTAATTTGAGAAAAATCAGACATTAATTGGGAACTGGGATTCAAACAAATTGCATGACTCCACACTCTAAACAACCACGCAAACTGCCTCCCCATCTGTGGGCTGGGACGACACCTTCCTCATCAACAGTCAGGCCCATCGCCGGGGCCAAGCACCTGTGGCAGATCCCATGTAAGAGGGGTGGTGCTAGACCTCCAGCACACACTCCATCTCTGCATTCAAGTGTAGAGTCTTCAGTGCTTCAGGTAGACACAAGTGCTTCACAGACTGGACACCTGAGCTAAAAAGAGCATAAGTTTTTCATGGTCTTATGGCTAAAAGCTTCCAAAATCTAGCTGTGGTTTGCCCAGCAACATTTGTCCACAAAATTAACCATGATCTCCAAAGGGACTTTTAAATAAACACACGTGTGGATGAGGCACACCTGGCAAAACACTGCTGCTGGTTCACTTCAGGGGGGTGAGTGTCTTTGCGTGTGCGGGCGGTATCCGTGGGTGAAATGTGAATGCACAAGTGAGTAAATGTGAAGAGGTTCAGCAGGACATCATAATTATACTACTATTTCAACTTTCTGCATGTCTGATATGTTTTTTAGTGGGTCAGAAAACAAACAAACCAAAGCAAGTATTTTAGGACAGCTATGGGTAACCTTCACTATCATGCCATTTTTGCTATCCCTTCCTAAAATGTTGTTCTACTAACTAGGCCAATAGGTAGTATCTCTTAGCTTGTGTCAGGAGACCCTGCAAATGCCAGGGGCTGTAGAGAAATCAGCCGAGGCTCACACTGTCCTACCAGGTGAAAGATCGGAGATTACCCCTCAGAAATAAATGTCACATCCTGGTGTCCTAACGTCTCACTAGATCGGAAAAAACCCACTGCCATAGGCATTACCTGCCTTAAAAGCTAACTAGTTGTGTGTGTGTTCACGACACTGCCCCACTTTACACAGGTGCTACCACCACGCCTGCCACCCAGATGAAGACAGAAGAGTCAGTGCCCAACTTGCCGCAAGGCACACAGCTATCAGACAGAGGGACCAGCCCCGGGCTCCGTCCCGACCACTGTGACACGGCCTCTCTGCTGGGGCAACACATGAGACACTTCGAACTACACACAGTAAACGACAGCAGGTTCCAAAGAGACGGAGAGGAAGAGGAAACAGACCCTGCGAGCCCTCGCTGCCACAGGAGGCACCGGAAAAGGCCAGGTTCCTGGAAGAACGGCAGGATCTGGAAAGACTGCCCTCTGGAGGCCGCACGGGGCAGTCACAGGGACACCCAGGCCCAGGCTTGGCTGCAGGCTGGGAGCCCAGCCACATGAATACATACGTAGAGTTCTTCGAACTGTTTCTGAATCTCGCTGTCCATCTCAATGGCATTAAATCCTGGATGCCGAATAGGAAACGCTTCAACAAACAGCAGTGCAGCATTGGACCGGACTTCTGAGTTTCTGGCCTGGAATGGGGAGAGGAGTTTCAGAATCCAAAGAGCTGACAGTCAGAGGTGTCAGCACAGAATCCCTCAAGCAATGCTTCTAGTGTCTCAACACAGACAGATTCCTACTTACATATTAAAGACAACTGTGACATTTAAACTAATCGAACTTGTGAGACCTTCCTTAAATGAAACCAAACTTCCAGCTCCATGTCGACAGAGGCGTTTCCCTACCTAAGTCCACTGTGTCATGAAGAATCAGTGGCCACCATGTCCTGCCCCCAGAGCAGAGTCACCTGTGTTGAAAGGACCCGCGTGCTCGTCCGACCCCCCACATGCCGTCCCCAGGCACCGCAGGAGGTCCTCAGGGCCAGGAGGGCTCCGCCCAGCTCTGCACATGCCACCGCTGCTGGCTTACAGTGCGACAACCCTCCTCCCAGCTGTGCACCCAGCACTAAATACATTCAGGTTCCCAGTTTAGGAAATGCTTTCAATAAAAGCATCAGGTATTCATTCAGACTCTCACGCAGGCCCAGCCTCGAGTCTTATTTTACTGCAATTCTGAATCAGAAGATGCTCAGCCCCACGGCATACTCAGCATCCTGAACACGGACAGTTAGAGGCACACCTTTAATCCTCTCCAAAGGATGGGCTTGTACAGCTTGTAAAGCATCTCTTCCACTCCCTGCCGAACTTCCTTTTGATGGTGAAAGTAACTCAGCACCTAAGAGCCAAGAAAAGAAGAAAAGAACAGTAACATTGGTGTTTTCAAAAAAGCACTTATGATCCTACTTTGAGGAAACAACAGGGAGCACAGGCTGCCCCTGCATTCACAAGTCTTGGATGCACAGTTCTTCCTAACAGGAACCACAACAAAAAGACACGCTGACAGCACGGAACACGGCAACCTCACAAAGGCACCTGTGGTGGAGAGACAGACCCACGGCCTTGGGCCGTACAGAGGTTCAGGTTCCAACTTCCACTCTTCTACCAGTAGCCACAAAACCTCATAGAAGACACACCTCTGATTTTCAGGGTCAAATGGAAAAGGAGCCAGCCTGATTTCTCTTACAGCCCATTCTGGCTCTAAAGTGCACTGGCTACAACTGTCTTGTTCTGAGAACCTCTTTTGGGCATTCAGAACGGCGTGTAGAGTCAGCCCTTCACATCCATGGGTTCTGCATCTGCAGATTCCACCAAGCATGGATAGAAAGTATCTGAGGGAAAAAAATTCCAGAAGTTTCAAAGCAAAGCTTGAAATTGTCACTTGCTGGCAACTGTGTATATAATAACCACATCAGATTTACAGCTTCTTACAAGCACTTACACTGCACTGGGTATAAGCGATTCAGAGATGATGGAAAGTGTTCAGAGAGGCCCTGGAGCATCCATGGGTTTGCTGCCCGATTGCTTGCAGACCGCGAGGGGAGACTGCATCTCAAAGGGGTGTCACTGCCCAGTGATCCTTCCCAGGAGAAACCTGGATGTCAGGTCCATCCCCCAGAGTCATGGGTAATCAGAAAACACACTGCTTTAACCAGCCAGGACCTTCCTGCAGCTCTTCAGATTCTTGTCCGCAACAACAATCAGTGTTGCCTTTTGTCCTCAATTCACAACTCTGAGCCAAAGTTATGTTAGTGAAAAACAGAAATTTTTTATAAATTAGGCTATAAAACAACAGACATTAAGTGAATGTCAACCAACTTTACCCTAAAAGAACTACAAATCACCAACTCAATGGACATGAGTTTGAGCAAACTCTGGTAGGTAATAAAGGGCAGGGAAGCCTGCAGAACTGGAGTTCATGGAGTTGCAGTCAGACACGACTTAGTGACTGAACAACAACAACAATAGAACTACAATCTAGGGATTTTCTTTTTCTGGCTGTTAATTTTTCATTTAGGAGATTTCAATCTGTCATTTGTTTTCTGTGTACAATGTTAATTTGGTATTAATGGTATACTTGCTTCATAGAAAGTTTTTAAACAACTGTATTGAGATACAATTCATAGACCATACGTCACTCTTATAAAGTGTGTAATTCAGTGGGTTTTAGTATACAGAGTTGTGCAACCATTACTACTATCTAATTTCAGAAGATCTTCATCAACAATATGGGGATTTCTTACTGTCGAGTGACTTCTAAGGTATTTTCTGAAGCTTCTTTCAACATATCAATAAAATGATTTATCAGGTAAATTTGGTATTTATCAAAAATAGGATTCAAGGAAAAAGCTATAACATGTTATAAGCAGTAGGAACAATGACTTGGAGCCCAAGAACACACTTCACTTGAGCAGTGAGATCTAACAGTCCACCTTTCAGCTCTTGCTGTGCATCTCCCACAGATCTAACAAACAGCGATACCCATACTTATCTTCATTACTTGCTATCACAACAGAAAACCAGGCATGAGAAAGTCTTCAGTTATTTGGTAGCAACAGTGAAGCAACCACATCACAAATATGTACAGCTTAACACGACACCATTCCTTGCAATCAAGCAGAATCTGAACATTAAATCATACATAGGAAACAAATGACCCAAACTATCTACAATTTACGAAGTGCCAGGGACTGTGTGTGCTGGGTGGGGTGAGGGGGTGGAGAAAGAACATGGATGTATTTTCATCTCTGGTTCTTTATCTTTGGATAATGCAAACTAAATCACCAATAATAAGAAACATTTTTTATCCATTCAAAGTTAATATAATTAGAATATTAACGCCTACAAATAATGACTCCACTATACAAACAGTAGCAGGCACCTCATCTTTATTCCTCTAGCTTCCTGACATGCAGTTGCCCAAACCAGCAGAGAGCATAGAGGCCTCGCCCGGGGTTAGACATAGCCCCACACAGCCAACCAGAGCTTCCAAGTCCTCCTGCAGGAACTCTGCTTATCAGACTCCTGTCAGGACAACAACCACACCAACAGCAGAGACTTATTCAGATCATCTACAACATGAGGATAAAACTCATACCCAAATTCTGAGACTACCTTTTAAAAACAAAATTGTATCAAGAGAAACTATCAAAACATTTATTCAATATGGTTTGCAGACTACAAAGTGGAAATGTTATATATGAAAGTAAACAATAAAAAAAAATCTCAAATAGTCTCTTCTTTGAAAACAGCAGTAGTGGCAGTAAGAAAGTGATGGTTCTAAACATTTTTATGTCCAAGAATGTAGTTAAAGGTTGTCTGAATAAAGTTCCGATGTCTTAACAACAGATGTTTGCTTTCCTAATCAAAACTTTGGTGTCAAGGTAGATCTCCCAGAATTCCAAATCTCAAGATTCTGAAAATTCCTTTAACTGATGCCTGTGAAAGCTTAACAAAATTTCACAGAAACAACTCTCTAAAAACAAAAATATGAGACACAATTTTCAAAAGTGCTGAAAGAGTGTGGCTCACCTTGCGCACTCTAGGGTGCACTGGAGACCTCCGAGGCAGGTGGACGCCATGGTACATGAAGTCCTGGATGCAGTCGTTCTCGATGGCCTGAAACAGCCGGGTGGGAGAGCATGGGTGAGTGCATCCCAGCGTGAGAGCAGGACAGGTAGAGAAGCAGTCACAGCGAAAGAGGACAGTCTGATCAGCTCATCTTCCCATTCATGAGGGGAAAGGGTCCTGTCATCAGAGCTTTTCCATTTTGTTTACACCTCTTAGAATGCACATAACAGAGAGAACTTTTCTTTTATCTTATGTGAAGAAATATCACATTTGCACCAAATTGCATGGCACTGGAGCCTGGATCAAGCCAGACAGGGCTCAGAGACAAAGGTGGGCCTGGGAGCACCCCTCCTGACTCATCTGATAATCTCAGAAAACTGGATCTCTTCCAAGAGCTTAGCCCACCCCCCACCCAAGAACTCACACTGAACTACCTCTAGGGTGGGGGCCAGGATTCCAAACTGACAGAAACAGATGTCTTGGAGGTACCCCAGTGAGGGGCTGTACAGGCAGTTCCCAGGACTCCACGGCAATAGGGAAAGACATGAGGGAGACTCGTTACTAACATTCACCTCATCTCCATTAACTGAGAAGGCTCCCTGAAGCTACCCCTCGGTCTCAGCGTGACTCCCGTGGGAACCACGCTGCCCAACCTGTAATCACACAGGAGGTTCACAGCACCACCAGCTAGGCGTCTGGGCCACAGAAGTTGACCCTTGAGAGCTAACCACCAGAACACAGGCATTCTGCAACTGACCAGGTTTGCCAACATGTCAACAGCAGAGATTTTTTCAAAGAGAAAGTGAAAGTGAAGTCGCTCAGTCGTATCCGACTCTTTGCAACCCCATGGACTATAGCCCACGAGGCTCCTCCATCCACGGGAGTCTCCAGGCAAGAATATTGGAGTGGGCTGCCATTTCAGAAGAAGGCTTTAAATGACGTAACAAGCAAATGCCACTGGGAGACTTGTTGGATCCTGGCTTCAAAATGAAGATATTTTTTAAACAAAGCAGAGAAGTTTAAATATTAGTATTGGGCTCCCCTGGTGGCTCAGATGGTAAAGAATCTGCCCACAATGCAGGAGACCTGGCTTCGATCCCTGGGTCAGGAAGATCCCCTGGAAAAGGAAATGGCAACCCACTCCAGTAATCTTGCCTGGAGAATCCCATGGACAGAGGAGCCTGGCAGACTATTGGCCCATAGGGGTCACAAAGTTAGCATGATGATGGCACTGTATAACCAGACCTTTTAGAGATGCTGCATCCTGAAGTACACAAGAGTGAGGTGTCACATCTGGAATTTGCTTTAAAAACTTGAAGGGACAGAGGGAAGGGAGTGAAACTGAGAAGCACAAATTTCTGATACTAATTTGGTGCAGATCTAGACAATTACATTTTAAATCACAAACTCCTATGTTTTAAATCACTGCTAGAGAAAAGGGGAACAAATACTCCTTCCTATGAGCAGTTTCATGGAGTACAGAGCAATGCAAAAAATGCGTAAGAACATCCTGGTTCTGCCACTTCCCCAAAAATTATACATTGAAAAACTATTGTAGAAGTTGTCTACCGGAGAACAGGAATGGTAAGTTTTTGTTTCCTAGAAGCAGACATCAGTGATAACTCACAGCATATTTAACTGAAGCTCAAGCTGGGCAAGAGAGCAGAGTGAACAGAAATAAACTACAAACATCAGGTGGTTAGCCTCCCCTCTGCCCCGACACCAATCCGGGGCCTGCTCCCCCAGGAGAAAAGAGCCCTTTATGACTCAGAGTAAAAATTTTGCTCTCAGAAGGAAAAAAACACATCTAAGAACCTAGTATGAAGAAAACATAAGGGATATCAGACACTTTCTTTTTTTTCCAAAAGAGCCTATGAATGTTTAATTGTGAATTACACAGCCAGAAGGTAGGTGCTAGTCATTAAAGGTTCCAAGCCTGATTCAAACAAATGTCTTTAAATTCTCAAATTATGTTGCTGAAGAGATGGCCTGAGTCTCCCAAGGAGCACTGGCCAACAGAAACACAACATCAGCCACAAATGCAATTTTAAACTTTCCAGTGGTCACACTAAAAACGGGAAAAAAAAGGCAAACTTACTTTAATAATATTTTGTTTAGCCCAATTACCCAATACACTATCATTTCAACATGCAATCAGTATTCTTTTTAAAATATCCATGAGACACTTTGCATTTGTCTTTTTCCAGACTGTCTAGTTTCTTACATTTACAGCCTATCTCAGTTTGGACTGGCCACGTTCTAAAGGCCCGGCAAATATACGTGGTCGGACACTGCAGGCCCAGAGCTGCCAAAATGGGCAAAAGCATTGGTTCCACTCAAACCGCACGTCGTGGTGAGTGAGGGACATCATGAGGCGGTGCCCGGTGTGGACATGACCTGAGTAAGTGTGGACAACACCACGCCTCTGTCATGGGGACGCTCACTGTGAGCTTTGGCTTGACAGGCAGGCACAAACAAGGGTTTCAAACAGCCCTATTGTGGCTACTTACTTAGAAACCAGAACACAATAGAAATGTGCTAACATTTCATAAAACAGAAAGGAAATACCTCCATTATTTTCCCTGAAGCCTTTTTCCAAGCTCTGAAATAAATTTCCGCAATGTGTACCATCAAAGATCTGAAAAAAAACAAAATTTAACGCAAGTTTGAAGAGTTATATTTTTCACATGTATCATTTCAGGTACTCTCAAAGATCTGGAAAAAAAAATTTAATGCAAGTTTGAAGAGTTATATTTTTCACATGTATCATTTCAGTTACTCTCCTCTCCCAGGGAAGAAGACACTGTTTTACAATAGTGCTTTGCAAAGTAGAGACAGCTTGTCTGCCTGGAGCAGGAAGCAGAAACTAGTTTGGAGAAGGACTGAAATGTCAAACAACTTCTTCCTTCTCAGTCACTGCTTCCCCAGAACTTTACTGTTTTCTGCGAAACTATGACACATATGCCCAGAACCAAATTCTTGAGTAAAAAACTTTAAAGATAAATTTATTTCAAATACACACTATAAATATAAAAAGTTGAAATATAAATACACTTTAATTTGGAGTCATTTGAGTACAGGGAATTCGAGGTACAGGGAATCCTAAAATACCAGGGATGACTTAGACTCATAATGAGGAAAATCTGCTGATTCAACCCAAATATTGTGCAAATGAGGGGAGAGGAGGCAGCATTCCAGTGAACAGAGATCCAGCATGGAGTCCCAACTCAGTTCTCACATAGCCACCTGACAGGATAGAAGATTTGAAAATTACAGAGCAGGTTAAGGACTTGACCTCGAATGCGGCAAACAGTTCCAAATGCTGCCAGGGCCCAGGGGCTGGGGAATCAGCAGAGAGCCCCTCCTCAAGGGCTCCGCCTTCGGGAGATTGCAGTGTGCACACGCACCCAAAGGATCAGACGTGCTAGTCACATGAACTTTACTACTGAGGCTGAGATGGAACTGGTGAACAGTCTATGTAAAGAACTACCACAAAGTAAAGTCTTAATTTCAATGTCACTACTGAAAAAGAACGGTTTCCTATAGCAAGGAAAATAAGTATTCAGTAATACAACAGTACACAATAAATAATAACTTAAGAGATAATTTCTAAAGCTTCTAATCATCATCATTGTCATGTTAGTCACTCAGTCATGTGTGACTCTGTGACCCCATAGACTACAGCCCAGCAGGCTCCTCTGTCCATGGGACTCTCCAGGCAAGAATACTGGAGAGGGTAGTCATTCCCTTCTCCAGGGGATCTTCCCAACACAGGGATTGAACCCAGGTCTCCTGCACTGCAGGCAGATTCTTTACCATCTGAGCCACCAGGGAAGCCCCTAAAAGTTAACCTGACCAAAGTCAGGTCAAATAGAAACTTTCAAAACCAGACTAAGCACAAAATATTAATTGTTCTTAATACTCACTTTGGTAATCCCTGTAACTGGTTTTTAATGGTCCCATGAATCATTTTAATGAAATTTATATTCCAATTGAAGAGAGAACTAAGAAATCTTCTTCCCTATAAATTAAAAATAGGATGTAATGTTAAAATTGCAACCAAATAAAAAGTTCCCAGTAACTGAAAACAAACAGTTCTTTGAAAGTGTAGTAACTAGTACCGAAGTTTGCTACTCCCGACAAAGGAAGCGCCCATACTTCTAACTCGGAACCTACTCACTGAGCCGCGGGCGGGCGGGCGCGGCGGGTCAAGGGGAGTCCTGTGTGGGGACAGCACTGCGGCCTGCGAGGGGCCAAGCTGGGCAGCAGGACGGGCGGGGGGCCACACACTCTGAGGCAAATGGTAGGGCCATCATGCTTTGACAGGCAAGTTTTTTTAAAAGTGTTTACTGGAAATAAGTTGCCAGTAGAGTCCAGAAGAGGTTTATCATTTACCTAGAATGACTGGAAACTGACCTGACCAAATTAATAACTGATTAGGAAACTAGGTTCAGCTATCTTAAATTCAAAAGAGAACACAAATTCTAAAAAGAGGGAGCTTTAACACACATATATATTTATGTCTAAGTGCTCATTCGCTAAATCATGTCCAAGTCTTTGCAACTCCACAGACTACAGTCTGCCAGGCTGCTCTGTCCATGGGATTTCCCACAGAAAAATACTGGAATGGCTGCTATTTCCTCCTCCAGGAGATCTTTCCATCCCAGGGATAGAACCCACATCTCTTGCACTAGCAGGCAGATTCTTTACCACTTGAGGCACCTGGGAAAGACCACTTACATCTATATTTGCATATATGTGTGTGCGTGTGTGTGTTAAACAAGTGCAATTTGCCCACTGCTATGTATATTTCCATGGACAGAGGAGCCCAGCGGGCTACAGTCAATGGGGTTGCAAGGAGTTGGACACAACTGAGCGACTAACACACACATGTGTAAGTCAATATAAAGGGTGTCTGAATCCACTCTATACTTTACTCTCCCAAGCTTCACACCCACCCTGGACGCCCAGGGCAGAGGCCCAGGGACCCTCCAACAATGACGTCAGAGCAGCAACAGCAGTCAGCGTATCTCCTGTCAGGCGGGCGCTGAGGGCCCTGTGAAAGGCCCCGTGTGCCCCCGAGGGGACCCTGGGAGACGGCGGCCGCTGCTCCTGCGCTACAGAAGGAGCTGAGACTGAACGGCATATAATCAAGGCGACCTGCCACCTGTTCAGTGGACACCAGGGTCTGAACACAGCCTTTCTGACCCCCAGAGCTGCAGGTTTCGGCCAGTGTGGGCAGCAATCAGGTCCAGCCCTTCGGTGTCACCAGTGAGAGGGTGCACGGGGAGCAGGCACGCTGGGGTCAAACCGTGCCGTGCCCCACCATGAGTGTGAGGCCTGAGCAAGTTCCTCAGGGGGCCCTCCTCCTCTGGGAAGTCCTTCCCCACACCTCCTTCAGGGACGGGTGACCGCTGCCCCCTTTTGCCTCAAATCATGTCTGCCAGGACACAAGCAGTCAGAAACAGGGCTATATTCTATATCAAAAACAATGTGCTTTGCATTCCAACATGGAAATACAGTCAATCTAAAAAGACTACCAGTCAATCTTAAAGGAATAACCCTGAAAATTCATTGGGAGGACTGATGCTGAAGATCCCATACTTTGGCCACCTAATGCGGACAGCCAACTCACTGGAAAAGACCCTGATGCTGGGAAAGATTGAGGGCAGGAGGAGAAGGGGGTGACAGAGGATGAGATAAGATGGTTAGATGGTATCACTGACTCAATGGACATAAGTCTGAGCAAACTCTGGGAGACACTGAAGGACACGGAAGCCTGGCGTGCTGCAGTCCGTGGGGTCGCAAGGGGTCAGACGTGACTGAGTGACAAAACAATGAACAAAAAGACCACAGAGGGGATTCCCTGGAGGCTCAGTGGTAACGAATCCGGCTGTCAGTGTGGGAGACACAGCCTGATCCCTGGTCCAGGAAGACCCCATGCCGTGGGGCAACCAAGCCCGTGCACCACAACCTCTGAGCCTGTGCCCCGGAGCCCACGCTCTGCGGTAGGAGCAGCCGCCGCAGCGACAGTCCTGCACACCGACACTAGGGAGCAGCCCCGCCCGCCGCAACCAGAGAGAGTCCCCAGGGGAACCAAAACAAATACATAATAACCCTTTTCTACATCTAAAACTCTACCCAAATCACAACAAATTATTTAGAGGCTCATGTTCTCAGCGTTTCTTAAAAAATAAAACAAGTACAGAAAACTCTAAAGATAACAGACGAGCATGTCCAAGAGAGCTAGGCAAGCCACTCTGTAATTTTAATTCTCTAATAGCCACATTAATAAAAGTAAAACAGATTAAATTAACTTTAATAATGTATTTAGGTAATCTAATATATCCAAAGTGTCATTTAAATATATAATAAATACACAAAAATTATTAATGTGATATTTAACATTCTTTTTCCATATCAAGTTTCAAATGCCTATGTATTTAACATTTAAGATCACAGCTGCACTGGCCACATTTCATGTGCTCAGTAGCCACGTGTGGGAGTGACCACTGCTGGCCAGTGGAGCACTGGGCCAGGAACCTCACTTTGGATTTACTGGATGGGTATGAAAAAACCAAGAATCCTGTGACGACAGCTCTGAGTTATATGCCAATTAACCTGGAATTAGGGCAGCGGGTCAGATCTGATCCATGGGGAAGTGCCTTCTCAACCTTATTTTTAGTCATTTTTAATTTAAAATGCAATCATGATTCCCCCAGGATTCACACAGCCACCTGTTACCATCTCCTTTAATGATGAAATACACAATGACTTGTAAAATGTTTGCTTAACACTGCCATGCAGTAAATATGAATTGCAACAAATATAACAGCACTTGACAGTTAAGCTGATTCTTTTATTAAAACACTGAGCACGATGCAAATAGCAAACTCACGAAGTTAGGAAAAACTTCCATCAAAAAGCAGCTCACAGGACTTTCCTGGTGCTCCAGTGGTTAAGAATCCGCCTACCAACACAGGGAACATGGGTTCGATCCCTGGTCCAGGAAAACCCCACATGCTGCACACCAACTTAGACCATGATCCACAATAAGAGAAGCTCTGAGAAGCCCACCCATTGCAATGAAGAATAGCCCCTGCATGCAGCCACGAAGACTCAGCGCAGTCAGAAAATCAATTAGTTTTTTAAAAAGCAGTTCACAAACACACCAAGATGAAAAACCACTTGCCTCTTCTTTTTTGATGTAATTGACATTTATGAAGCACTCAAGCAGCATGTCTTTAATTTCTCTACTTTCTTCCAAATGATAATCAAAGCAATATAAAGCCTGATGGATACGCCATAGCCGACATATGTCTGCACCCTGGGGATGAGAGGAAAAGAAAATCAACTAATTTTTTTTTCTAAATAATGGGTAAGGTCACATTTCAAATTAACTATTAGACTATTTTATGTCATCAAAAAAGAAAAAAATGACAAAAGAAAACATTTTAAAATTTGCAAATGAAGCTCCAGAAAGCATTATCCTAAAACCCAGGCAAAAGCAAGCAGAGATGCTGACAACCAGGAGGTGAACCTGCGCTGACGTGCAGAGCCTGAGCCACACCAGGCTACAAGGCGACCACTACAGGACTGTGCCGCCAGGAAACAGACCTTTAACGTTCTTAACTGGAAATGTAATCGGCCGTGTGGCTGGTGGCTACTGTGGTAACCGGCACAAGTGCAGACGTCTAAATAAAGTCTTGATTTTAAAGGTGAACAAGAATGTCAGGGAAAATGGATTTTAAAAAGGCAAACCAAGGCTTTGGATAAGTTCTGACACAAACAATTTTTCAATCACTCCTGTGGCCAGCAGGGAGTCAGAGTGCGAGCTGAGGATGCAGTCAAAAAGATTCTTTTCTGCCGTGAAAGTGACTGCTCCTTGGAGGCCACCGTGGGACAGTCTGTCCCACAGGAGATAAGAATGGGCTCAGCTGCAAGGTATGTAGAAAGCTGCTGGCAATCTGTACCGAGAGCTCCAAGTTCAAATCCACTGACCTACAAATTTCACTTGTAGGAATCTGTGACAAGTCAGCAAAGGTGTAGGAGGAGGGCAAAGAGAAACCCCCAAAGTTCCCTCAATTCACAAGGGTCAGCTTGGCAGTGGAACTACTGATGATTTTTGTTTTTTTTTCATTTTCCCTTTTCTTCATTTGCCCAGGCTTCTAAGATGAACATAAATATCTGCTGTTGTTTGATCAGGGGAAAAAGCTGTTCTTTCTCTGGATCTCTGAGTTGCATGCCAAAGACTGAAAGGTGCGTTATATCCTGCGCTCACCTTGCTTCCTGCTGGCCCGCCGAAGCTTCCATAGGCCTGGGCCGCCCTCCTGCCCACCAACTCGGGTCAGCAGGCTCTCCCTGATGCCCCGTCCCCTCGGTTCTCCCTGGAGCAATTCCCATCGAGGGGACAGCCTTCCACAGGCCACACACCAAGGAAGACAGGGAGAGAGTCTGTGCACAATGCACGCACGTGAGTTCTGCCCACCCTAACCGCCCACCTCTGAGAACCACCCTGTGAAAAACCCCGACTGGGAGCCACTGGGCCAGGCCTCTCGCAAGCAGACATAACTCCTAACTGGTATAAATGCGTGTGCTTCTCAGCAAAGCACAGCATGTACTTTAGAAAGGGAACGCACTGTTTTCGTCCTGAGACTCCTCCTCAGCAGCATGACGAAGGCAGTCTTGCCCATGTTCTCCTTGGCGAGCAGGCCTCTCTCCCACCACTTCAAGCACAGGTCCTGGATGGAGCCCTGCAGCGCTCGCTCACCCTCTGGCAGCGCGTACAAAATTCCTGCAACAGAGCAGGCACTGCACAGTGACTGCATGCAGTGAACCGGGGCTAGTCCAGACCCAACCTGGGAAAGCATGTGACTCACAAGGTGCGCCCTGCAGACATCAGTTTAACTCATCAAGACGTCGACACATTATTTATACCATACAAGCAATGTTAACTAAAAACTGTTCCACCACTATTGTAAAAGCAGGCCCAATAGAACAGGGAATTTTAGAAGACCAACAGGTCCTATTGTCCAAACTCCGAACGACGAGAGGCTCCAAACCCGAGCGGAGGGATACCCGTGGCAACACTCAACAGCTGAGCCAGGGCAGGCCAAGTGACCAGCTACCCCACAACTACCCCTCAGCTTGTTGGCCTCAAGTTCTGGCTCATTGGTGAAAAATAGTAAAAGCAACTATTATAATGAATAGAAAAGCTGTAGTGCTATTAACAAAAGAGCTCAAGAACTAAATTAAAATACTGACAGTGTGCTCATAACTGTAATCCAGACATCTGACAGCCATTACTCTAAAGTAAAATTCCTGAATTAATGGGGAATTTTATAAAGCATGTTTGGAGACTGAGAATGAACTAGTGGTAACACCCACAAGCATCTGGCAGCTCCCTTCATACTGACTGGGTAATCTTAATAAGAGAGTAATTCAACATAAGAATTCTGAATAAAAGAGCATACTAAACCAATACATAAATCAAGTGGCTCTGATTAGGGAACTAATCAGATTCACACAGTGGGAGGTGAGGGGACCTGTGAGATTTTTCTTAAAAAGAAAAAAAAATCACTCAAAGCTATCTTTGCATCTCTTATAGCTATAATTTCATTCAAATATTATATGATCAGATCTTCTCATAAATTCAGACTAGTGTTCCTACTAAATTAATAACTATCACTTCACAGTTTGGTTAAAATTAGAAGAGTACCAACTTAGGAATATTCGAGTAGGAGGAGTCAACAACTACTCCCCAGGTCACATTCATGATACAATTAAAGAGAAAAATGCAGTGTCACAGTACTGGGCTACCTTGAACTGTCGGGCAGTAAATCACCAGCTGAGGAACTTGCAATGACTGCTTCCCCTTTATCAGCTCTTATTGGTCCTGAAGGTTCAAATAAGACATTTCTAAAAAACCTCTAAATAGCAATCAGTTGGCCAGTAATGCACATTTTCACCATCTGAAACATTTATATGTGGCTCACATGAAATAATTACACAGGACAGCCCATAAAAGAGTGCTCCTTTGCTCGTTTTTTCCAGCTGAAGTACAAGAGCTCTGCTTCTCCACTGCTGGGGGCTTCCTTTTACTGAGTGTCACTCAGACACAGCACTTGTTCACATCCCCACGTTATTGCAAAGTCAACTTACCATTTAATATAACAGCACACTCCAGTAAGGCTTCATAGTTCTCTCTTTCATTTATTACCGACACAGAAGCAAGAATCACAGATGTAACTGCATGGATTATTTCTATGTTTCCATGCTATAAATTAAAAAAAAAAAAATCAAAGCACAAGTAAGTTAAAATCAACTTAAAATTTAATTTTAAATGTAAAACTTACTAAATTTATGAAAATAAAGCCACACTTGACACTTATTCTAAAAAGTTAATTAAAGCTGAACACAGGTCAGCAGTTTGAAAAGAGCAACCCTGAATACCACATAAATAACGGTAGGACTGAAAAAGGTATAACTACATTAAATAGGCTTCTGGTACTCTAGTGTTCTAACTTTAATTTTAACAACATAAAATTCAATTATACACAATAAACAATTACTTTTTTAATAAGAAAAAGGAAATTTATTTTTGAAGGACGAGGGTTACCATCTTTGAACCCTGCTCTACTTTCATACTGTCTTCACTGGAGGCTTTTGCTGTCTGCCACCCCTCCACTGGGCTCTCCAGCAACACGTCTACTAGCAAATTCTTGAGCCTTTGCCATAGTTCTTCTTTCTGCTTCCTTGATAATTCATCTATCAACTCATTTAGGTTGAACGGGTCACAAGTATCCTTCTGCAAAATAAACAGCAACTGTCACATTTCAAATACAAGAAAACAGTTCTATCTTCTTTATAATGGCATCAGAAGAAGTTTAAGTGCTAATAGCTAAGTTTCAAATTCAAGAGTCGGGCTGTAGTTTTTGAAATCCAGTCCTAAGAGGCAGAGGACAGGAATGATCAGACAGAAAGCAGCAGATCCTCCGCCCCAGTCAGTCCTGGTATACTCCTCTTCACCCCCTAGCAAAACTGCCCCCGACATCAGTCCCCCCTGACATCCTCCATCTCCAGGCCTGAAATCTGGTCACAAGTGCATGCCAGAGCTCAAGTAACAGAAAGAGCCACAACAGTAATAATACAGCCATGCCAAGGACTGCAAGCTGAGCTTCTGCTCTCCAACCAGTCTTGGGCCCTGACTTTGTCCCTGTATCCAACCTGGTACAACCTGAGCACCACAACAGCCACAGTAAGGGATTATAACTCTTTGAATAAAATAAAAACCAATGAGATCATACTGATAATAAATAGTAGCCAATAATTGGGCATCCCCAAGAGCTCAGCAGTAAAGAACCCACATACAGTGCAGGAGATGCAGGTGACATGGGTTCGATCCCAGGGTCAGGAAGATTCCCCGGAGGAGGACATTACAATCCACTCCAGTATTCTTGCCTGGAGAATCCCATGGACAGAGGAGCCTGGCGGGCTACAGTTCACAGCATCACAAAAAGTCAGACACAACAGAAGTAACTGCGCATGCACACAGAGCCAATAACTAATCAATAATTAACTAATAGCATTGGCATGCTATTAATAGCAGTAAATAAATACAGCAGCAATTTGGGACTGGAAAATTAAAATTTTGTAGTGATCATAGTAATAATTGATTCAGGCAAGAAACACCAACTATCAATATATTTTAAAGATATTGTGCCATACACATATGGAAAAGCGCACTAAGTGTGACTGCAGGTAAATAAACAAAGCCACGTGTCTCCACCACCCCTCCAGGGCTGCCTCCTCCCCTCCCCAGTTTCTTTAGCATTTATGGTAATTACTGCCTTGCTTTTCTTGATAACTTCACCATCATCTGCATCCCTAAGCCATGCCCTGTAAATAGATCTACTTTCCACTTGGTAGAGAATTGGGTCACAAGGTCTCCGCTCTTTCATATCTTGCTTCTCTTGCCCAACATTATTTAGGGATGCTCATCCATACACTGCATGTCATGATAGTTCATTTAGTTTCATTTCATTTCCATACAGTTTTGTTTTTACTTCTGTAGAGTTTTCCATTGCATAAACATAACAAAATACATTTACCCATTCTTCTGTTGATCACTATTTAGCTGTTTCTGGGTTTTGGCTATTTCACAAAAACACTGCCAGGAACATTGTTTCACATGGCTCTTATTTAAGGACTAAATAAAAAATGGATTGCCAACTGAAGAGTCTGTATACATTCAACATTATCAGTTGAATATATATTTATTAGTCTAAATGGTGCAGCAGTTTCCACATCCCCAGCAGTGATGAAATTTTCAAATATTCCACATCTCCCCAACACATAGTATTTTCAGTCTGGTGGGAGACAGTGGTATTTCATCTTTTTGTTTTCTTCCAATGGGCAGAAGTTGGATGAGGAGAAAAGAATTTACCTAGTCTCAATCTACTTCCCCCCAGCATGCGTGCATAGTTGGTCGCTTAGTGTCTGGGACCCCATAGACAGCAGCCCACCAAGCTCCTCATCTATGGGATTTCCCAGGCAAGCATACTGGAGTGGATTGTCGTCTCCTCCTCCAGGGGAGCGTCCCGACCCAGGGATCGAGCCCACGTCTCCTGTGTCTCCTGCACTGGCAGCTGGGCTCTTTACCGCTGCGCCACCTGGGAAGCCCATTTCCCCGCAGACCACTTGTTAATTACAAAAGTGGGAATACTAATGTACCAGCAATGACACAAATCAACACCACGTGCCTCACCAAGGAGGTCATGACACCGCTTACACACACAGCCCCTCCATACGCACAAACGTACAAACTAGGTCAAGGGAAGGACAGGCCGCATAGCAGCTGCCTGCAGCTTCCAGACTGTCAGTCACGGCAGGCGGGGGGCAGGGGGGGCGCCACAGAACTCTGGAGCAAAGAGACTCACGAGGCAGGACAGCCAAGCAAGGCCACCTCTCCACCCCAGCCCACCAGCCTCCTCTCCGCGGGACCCATCCGAGTGGTCCAGGGGTCTTTGTCTTTCCCACTACTTTTGTCCAGAATTCTCTCCTGCAATCTCCATGCAATTCTTAGCTGTCACTACTTTGATTTTCACTGCATGATCAGAACAAGTGAGGTATGTTTCATGTGCCCCAAGGTCACAGTACTTTAGAGTCGGGGCCCTAAAGCTGGGGTCTTTCAAAGTCAGTCCTAGGCCTTTCTCCTATTATACTGCGTAGATGATCCCATGCATCCCAGCCAGAGCTGATGCCCCCGAGCCTGCCTCCAGCCCAGAGCTGCTCCTAGCTCCAGGCCTGCCTCTCCACCTCCTCCTGCACACCTCTCACGCGTGCGTCCTGGAGCCTCTCAGCACGTCCCACATGAGCCATCTCCTCCCTCAAGCCTGCCCTCTTCCTACTTAGGACCTCGCTGAACAGACGTGGACTCAGGAACCCGGGCTCCTCCCCGGCCCACAGCCAGTCACTGGCAGCGCACCCGGGCTGACGCCCTCCCACGTCCATGTCCAGACTTGACCTGTGTCTCTCCCTCACTCTCCAGCATCCAGCTCCCTTCAATCTATTCTTTGTGTTCAAAGGAATATTCCCAAAAGGCGAGTCCTCTGTCTCTCTCCCTCTTTCATCCTTTTGCACACAGGTCACTCTCTGCTTAAAAGTCCCTGTTCCTCTCAGGACAGCCTCAACCCCTCAGAGTGGGCAAGGCCTCATTCCAGGTGTCACCTCTTGCCTTCTTCCTCAGCTGGTGTTTTCACACGAAGCATCTCTAAGTTCAAGCACAAGGTGCTTCTCCAGTCTTCAGAATTAACCCTGTTGGTTAGAGCAGTCCTTCTCCATACCCCTGTCTGACTGCTTACCTCATTTCACCTTTTAGATCCTCGGCTCCACAGCCTTTTCATAGGGATGGGGAACATCCCATGTCTAAATCTGGGTCCCTCTACACCTCTGCCCCAGTTTAGCCCTTCAATTCAGTGCAGTTCAGTCGCTTAATCATGTCCAACTCTTTGCGACCCCATGAGTCGCAGCACACCAGGTCTCCCTGACCCTGCTGTATTTACACACCTGGATTCATCACAACACTGTAAATAATCTAGGATAAAAAAGGATATCTTCCTCAAAATGCCATTCACAGAACAAGAAATCAATAAATATTTAAGTAAGTAATTATAAACATCTTGTGTTACGCCACTTAGCATCCTCACAACAACCCTCTTAAAGCAAACAGGAAACACTGTTTGTGAGTAGCTGCCCATAGGCACATCTATTTGTGTATAGTTTTGCTTTACTTTTTTAAATACACCTTGGTCCGTACGGATTCACTGAAATGACTATATCTCACTTGTGGATATAATGATTTTAGCAAAACGTCTTATATTAACAGTCAAAATCACAATAAAGCTAAACATAAAACTTACATCAAGTTGAATGAATTGCAAAAATTTTCCAATCAGCTCCTTAGACACTGCTTGTATGAATGTCTCACGTTTTTCCATAGCAGATCAAACTGTTTTTCATATGGCATTTATTCTGCAACACTAGTAAAACACACAATCATAGTTAGTATCCAAAACTGCAAGAAAATCCATACACTACCTGTGATAGACAGTTTCTAACAATATTCTGACATAAACAAGCTATAACATCTAAAAAATAACTTTGTTACCAAGGAGGAAAGGGATTGACATATACACACTGCTGTATATAAAAAGGCAACTAGTAAGAGCCTAATTATAGCACTGGGGGCTCTACTCAACACTGTAATGACATGCATGGGAAGGAGTCTAAGAGTGGATAAGTGTACAATTGATTCTGTGCAGCAGAAACTAACACAACATTGTAAATCAACTATACTTCGATAAAAAATAATTAAAAATAAATAAAAATAACTTTCTTCTTTTCTTCACTGAGAACAGTATCAATATAACATCATGTTTTCATTGATTGTTAATGAAGCTACCAACTAAGGAAAGAGAAATCCAACAGCTCTCGAAGGCTCACCTTCTGTCCCTTTTTAGGACCTTCACAAGATGCTCCTTCAGGTCTGAGGCAGCTCAGCGAAGATCAGACTGAGCCCCGCTGCTAACGCCTGAGGACTCTCCTTCCTCAAGCACCAGTCCTGCATCAAGAGAACCCCTGTCAGCCGCCTTGCAGTGCAGTGTGGCCGTGGGGCCCCTGGGGGCTTGTTAGTGTGCGCAGCAGGTGCAGTCCTCCCAGCCCCGCGGGACGAGAGCTCAGGCGCTCTGTCTCCTCTAAAAATCCTATTTTCCATTTACACCGCCTAGTGCTTGCAGCACCTGATTCGAAAGACATCATGAAGCAACTGCAAAGTGATGAAACATACATGTAGCAGGACACTTACCTTAAAAATAAATGAAAACCTCCTGCAGTCACAAGTAGAGCAACAGGGAAAATTACTGGTACCAATGGCGACAATTACCAGGACAGAGTCATCTTAAATGCAGAACCCCAAGATCTTAGCATTTAAACCAAACAACAAGAACAGGAAATAACTTCTCCACATAAGTAACGCTTAAGTGTGGCCGCCTCAGCCCTGAACTCAGATGGTTGAGAGATGGGCCTGACTTCTGACCTGCCAAGCAGGCAGGAGAGCCGCCAGCAACAAGCTTGACGCATGATGATGACTAGTTTCAGTTCAAGAGTTTAAATGAACAATATTCCAAAAAAGGTTAAAATGGGGACCTTGCTTATTTGTGATTCCAGTAGCTTTTCTGGTTTGCTCTATTTCCAAGTGTAATTTCCACAGTAATCCACTTCCAGTAGACGACCAGATTCACTGCCATAGCCCCCATTTGCTCTCTGGCACTGTCATTGTAGTTCTTTAAGGGTAATTAATTTTCCAACTTCTCTCAGTCTCTCTCAAAGAGACCAACCACTACTATGTGCACAAGGCCTCGCCCCTCCAACCAGAGCTACCTTCTAGGAGAGATCACCTCGACATGCAACTACCGTCCCAATGGCGGGGTGCTCTGTACACAGGAGGTCTGGCACTGAATTAAGATGAGCATTTAAGAAAGACTCCTGTCACGTTGTCACCGCAGAAAACCCCTGTCACCTGGAGCCAACCATTCATCTCAGAACTAGGAGGGACACCTGAGGACAGTTTTCCCAGGGCACAAGGCTCAGAGAACTGATCTCTGAGATCAGTCTCTGGTCCAGGGCTCAGGGGCCCTGCCCGGGATCAGCCCCCGGTGCGGGCTCAGGGGACCCTCCCCAGTGTCAGCCCCCGGTCCGGGTTCAGGGGCTTCTGCCCGGGGTCAGCCTGGCCCAGGTTGCGGGGCCTCTGAACTCAGTCCCGGGGGAACAGGCGCGGAGTGTGGCGAGCTCCAAGCCCGGCGCCCGCCTTCCCGGCCACCTCAGAGCCCCGGCAGGGCCGCGGGCTCAGATCGCGGCCCACGCGGAGGCTGCGGTGCTAGGGAGCCGACCCGACCGAGCCCGCCGTCTCCCGGTCCCCCGCCCCCAGCCCTCCGCCGGCCGACCCCGCAGCACTCACCTCGTCCCCGGGATCCACCGTTTCCCGCGTTCTGACCAGATTCAAACCCGCCCGCCGGCTCCTCCGACGCGCCCCGCCCGCCCGCGCGTCAGCACACGCCGCTCTCGCGATAACTGGGCGTGAGCGGGGCCGCCGGAGGGCGCGCGCCCGCTCCGCCCCGCCCACCTCAGGCACCGCCCCCATGGCACCGCCTCCTAGGTCGCTCGAGCCTCTGCGCTGGCCACGCTTCTCCACAAGAGCTCGGGTCGTGACGTTTTTTAGCTTGACATCAAAATTTGTCTTGGCTTAAGTGATTGAAATAGATACAACTTCTGACATAAAGACTGATTCAGAATAAAGCTGTGACATCACCCTTTATATGCATCCAGTGACGTCTGAACACTAGGAACTGAACTCCGGATCTGGGTGAACTCTGCGTTTCCCACATAATTGTGTCCTTAATGCAGTATCTGTTTCTGCCATGCAATTTCTATGGACCATGTGTCCAGCGTAATATATTTATAAATAGATGTATACACATATACTTACTATCTTGTGATCAAAATCCTCTAGATTTACAAACATATTAATTGGAATACAAATATATCAAAGAATGAAAGTGAAAGTGTTAGTGGTTCAGTCGTGTCCGACTCTCTGTGACCCCGTGGACTGTAGCCCGCCAGGCTCCTCTGTCGGTGGGATTCTTCAGGCAAGAATACTGCAGTGGGTAGCCATGCCCTTCTCCAGGGTGTCTTCCCTACCCAGGGATGGAACCTGGGTCTCCTGAATTGTAGGCAGATTCTTTATCATCTGAGCCACCAGGGAAGCCTACAAATATATCAAAGTCATAAATAAATTGATTGTAAATGTGGTATTACATATAAAACTAAACTTTTGTTGAAACACACTTCTTAATACTATGTTTCAGTTTAGTCGCTCAGTCGTGTCCGACTCTTTGCGACCCCATGAATTGCAGCACGCCAGGCCTCCCTGTCCATCACCAACTCCCGGAGTTTACCCAACTCATGTCCATCGAGTCAGTGATGCCATCCAACCATCTCATCCCCTGTCATCCCCTTCTCCTCCTGCCCCCCAATCCCTCCCAGCATCAGGGTCTTTTCCAATCAGTCAACTCTTCACATGAGGTGGCCAAAGTATTGGAGTTTCAGCT